>JADDOH010007372.1:0-50141 GCA_016648135.1 Agrypnia vestita | reverse complement strand
TGAAAGCCTCGATCTAAAGTAATAATAATAATGTTTATTCCAACACGGCATTTACTTATTTGCAATTAATTAAACTATTTTGTTTCAACCCCGTGTGCTAAAATTCATTCTGCAGACAGATTTCAAAAGACTAAAAAGTCGGAATCTTATATCTCGTCAACCGTGTTACATCTTTTCACGAGATAATATTCTATTACGTTATATATTATATATTACATCAATATCAAACATCGTCGGGAATAATACAATCAAGTTTTTTTTCCTTTTATTACGATCAATACATTTTTTATTATTTGCCACAAGTTAGATTAATTCGGGATGATCTCGTTATTATTTCAAATTGCAATGTCCCGTTCATTTCGGTACTTAACAATAGAATACAGAATAAATGAGAAAACTACATATAAAACGAGTAACATCCACCTGCAGAGGTGACCTGGGTTATCTAAACTATCATTACCTTACTTAAATTAAACATATCAGTTGCTCATTAATTAGGTACATATTACATTGATATTATGATTCACCACTTTGCCTCAATTTCTAATTCGGCCTCCACCTTCTTAATTGATTGACCCCTTTTATCTTTATTGATAATGACCGCCTGGTCGTGCGTCGCGGGATCTTCGCGCCCTTATATTAACAATATGATTTATACGATCCTACATCTCGCGGATAGCGTCGCCATGTGGGAGATCGGTATGTCAGCGCTTTCTAAAACATCTCTATTGTCTGTCGAGGACAATAGTAAGTTTACTGCGACGACTTTCGGAATTATTATCTTGTTTTTCTAAAAAATGTCTTTCCCAAAACAATGGCGACTTCTCTAACAAACGCAGCTTTCTAAACCGTTGTCCCATGTGTTCGCATTTGGCCAAGATGTTCTTTCTATTGTTTAATCGGGGTTAGAGATATACGTCCCGCTGCAAGAAAAGATTTACCGTTTTTACCCTTCCAAGATGTTACTTAAGAACAAAAGGTTGCGAACGTATTGCCCGTCCTAACAAAAGGCCGTGCACTATTAATGTCTTCGGCGATACCCAACGCCCTCGGCAACCCTAACTTTCTAATTCATTGTTTCATATGTTTTATGGCGGGCTATCCTAAGAGCGATCGTCCGTCGCAATGTTATTTTTTTTGAACAATAGGTCACATATTTCGTCCTCGAACAAAAGATCGAACATGCCGGGGCTGCCCTGGCTGTGACCACATGGCGCGTGATTTTCGAAACATGGGCGCTTTGATTTCGGTATTGCCCTAGGACAAAATTAATAACCTGGTTCGCGTCATATTCCGGTACATCAACACGCACCCCCCCGAGTTGACGCGAACCGGTTATTATTAGGCCACCTGATGTGCGTTCGATGGTCGCTAGCACTCCCTCTTCAGCATTAGCCCAGCGACCTAATCTATCGTTCCGCGCGAAGAGCCAAGGCGACGAAACAAAAAAAAATATCTCGGACTGACTCCTGACCTAGGGGTTATCAAACTATATTGGGGAACAGGGAAAACGGAAAAAAATCTCCAGCCTTCTAGCTTCCGGTGTCACTCATCTCCCTTCCGGTTATTACTTGCGTGCGTGCGTGTGTGTATGTGTGCGTTTTCCTATGCAGCCCTCCTCGCTCTTTTTCTCACTTCACTCCGGCGGGTCCATGTCGGCGCCCTGCCGACGATGGGGTCCGCGCCCGCGACCCCCCTTTCGGGTCCTTCCTCGCCTAACACGCCCTTGTGCCCCGGCGGTTTCCGTCGTCGTCTCCCCCTTACGCATCCATATCGGCGCCCTGCCGATGATGGAGCCGTGCCCGTGACCGCTGCCTGGGTCCTCCGTCGTCTCACGCTCGTCTCGCTTCGTCCTACCTCGTCATCCCTGCGTCCGCATTCAGCGCTCTAGCCTTGCTGGACTCTGTTCTACGCCCGCTGCATATTCCGGCGCCACAACACATACAAGGAAACACACGCCGCACTAACGCGCCTCGCACTGAGACCGGTTTTGAACAAGGAGAATTATGAACATTTAAAAAAAAAACAAATAACGCCTACGTCGTCGCCTCGGCCACCTCGTATCCTATTTATCGCGAATTCCGAACTACGCATCGCTTGGTACTTAACCCACTTCCGGTTCGATAGTAAATCTTAAACGACGAATAAAAAAAAAGACGGAAAAATAGAAAGTGGAGCCTACTCTATATTCAAGTGTACGATAACGAGAGAGAAAAAAAATACTCTGAATCTCCCTTTCTTACTACGACTACAATTATTACCCCAGAGGCAATAAAACATTACCAGTTGTCCTCAATGAGTGGGCACATTAGGACCTACACTAAACTCATTATCGTCAGCGACCGTAAACTCGACCTAAATATACATTTTTGAAGTACTCGGTCGGCCCCTCCTAATTAAGTAACAATGGGGTGTTATGGGGATTATCGGCGCCTGGGGCCGTTGACCCGCTATTTACTATTCCTAGCTCGAGTGCATCATAAAACAACCTTTCCCGGCGCCCATTGTCCGGGACGAAACCAAAATGGTTTGACTGTCGGCACACCGCTGTCATTTCGATAATCTATCGGAATATATTTTATTCTTACGTGTTAACTTATTTCTAATACCTCCACTTAATTCTAACTTATATAAACGAGAAAAAAATTAGAAGTGTTTCCGGGAAAAGAACTGCTGTTGTAATCGTCTGTACTTTACTTTAAATCTATTCTTACTACAATGTCTTTATTTTGGTGCCCCGATAAAATAACATTTTGGTATCCGGTTGTCTCCCCGGACATATCAAAACCGCGAAAAGATTCGCCGACTGTACAACGCTATCCGCCCTTCGTGAAACCCGCGGTTCTACTCGCGCCGCGAGCCTTATCGCAACAAAAATCGTCTGCAGGAAAATTACATAGTAACATATTCCTACTTGTGGCGGTTGGCGAAATTGTTCCCTTTCCGCGCACGATTTTATTTCTTTACGGAACCCCATGGTTAGGTGCACGATTCGTCGCACACGAGTTTATCATATGGTACCGACCGGGTAAGTTATTAGGCTCGATTACTTAGGTCTGTGGGCGCCAGGTACTTTAAGGTTGAAGTACCAACCGATTAGCTCGATTCTATCATCCCTCGTTTCACTCGCTTGATATCAGTGTCTTTAATCTAAATCTCAGGGTGGGATCCGCTAGAAAACCCTTTTCCGGCGTGCTTTATACGCACGAGCCCCGCGTTGGGCGCCACTTGATATACCGGAGTCGGGGGGGTAAGGTCTGAGGGGTCAGAGGTGATATAAAAATCACGGTGTGGTAAACCGGCCGGGAGATCTCAGATCTACGTATGCCGGCGGTTACGCCCTCCCCTAGGTACAATCAAAACGTCACGTGACTGACTAGGACACTGATATCTCGAGGCGGGTGAAGGGATATAAAAATAATAAAATCGAAACAATTTTACAAGTCTCTATATTGGGCACTGTAGCAAATTAAATTACATGAAACATTAATCCTAACTTACATACGACGCAGCAAAGTGGTTACTAAATTAAAAATTACATGAACCCTAATTTAGAGGGAGAGGACAAAATTATAAACAAAGAAAGAACAAGGCAAAACACATAAAAAATCTGATCTTACTGCTAAAATGAATGGTGACGAGATTAAATTAACACTTCGGTAGAACCAGGTGGGCGGAGAAAAAGTCTTTAGATCGGGGTAACCTGTTTCGGAGAGTTCGGCAGGTGTCTTCTTCGTGCTGCTTCGTGGTGGGCGGCGGCTTCTGGCGTCGGCGTCGTCCTCTGACTGTGCAGGCTACGTCGGCGGCTTCTGACGTCGGCGTCGTGGCGGTCGGCAGCGGGGCGTCGCTTCTTTTGTCACTGGGCGTCGCGGCGGTACACTGTGCGTCGCGGTTTCTGATACGTCGTTTCTGGCGTCGCGATGCCGATTCGGTGGTCGCTACCGTTCGGACTTACTTTCTTCGAGAGTCACCAGGGTATTCGGCCGGACCGATTTTACGGGTCAGGCTAGAGTTCCTGGTTTCTCCACCTTCAACTCATAACTGCCTTCTTGGCGGCTGGTTTCGCCTTATATTCTCTCCCCGGCGACCCAGGGTGTGGTCGCGGGGAGTCGAGGGGAAGCCTCCAGTTGGTCTTTCGCCGATTGGCTCCTTTGATGCCCACCTCCGTCGTCCATTCGTCTCTCTTGATCCCTCCTAGGTCCCGATTGACGCTATTGGTTACCGAACCCAATGTTGCCTCCGTTCCGCCCCCTATTGTTCTCCCAGTTTGCGGCTAATCTCGATGCTTTTCTGGTATGTAGGCCTAAACACTTTGTTATTTCACGAACGCTTTGTTCACTGTTCATATCCCTATCCCGTCACCAAAAAAACATTGCAAAAATGAATTAAACTTAAGGAAAATATTACAGTACAAATTGGCAAAGGCGGAAAATTGAAAACACAAATTCGCATCAACACTTATTACCCAAAAATAAAACTGCTTACATATACATACTTAATTAAATCGACACGCCAGACATATTTTTATCGACCAGTTATTTCTACCATTATTGACTAATTACATGGGATTGACGCAGGGTTTCATTAGATCACAGTAAAATTCCTTGAGTATGCATTACAATATTAATCTTATTATTAAGTCGTCGGTTTGATTCTTACAGTAGGCCTCTCAATATTTAACGTTATTTATACATTACATCATTACAGGTCAATCCTTATCATCTACATTGATTATCTTCGATGCCTCCACAAAATCATTATTATTTTTTTTTTTTTTTTGATAAACCGGACGGTATTTAAAATTTACCACTCCGCATATTCTCTTCCTTTCTTTTTCTTTTTAATTTTTTTTCTTTAACAATGACAACATGTACTTGATACTTAGTTTTATTTTTAATTTTAGCTTAAATAAAACAAGCTATCGTACTTCTTAGTTGACCAAACATAATTGTCAATATGTGACATAGAGATACAAAACAAAGGGCTAAAATTATACAGACATCGTGGCATTTCTTAGTGAATCAATTAACATAAAAACTTATTTACATGGGATACATGCTTCAAGCGGGTCCCCTAATGTTAATGTTCTGTATACATCTTTGTAATTTCTTTTGGGATTACAGAGTACATGAATTTGCATTAACGCCACTTTCCCGAAAGGAATGCTTACATATACTAACATAATCAAATTCGATAAACAATTTTTATTTTTTCAAGAAATTATGTTAAACCTTATTACTAGAAGAAAAATTAAGAAAACTTGGCGTAAATTAATTAATGTAACATTATTTACACCTAAATAATGAAAATTCTTACTTCAATATGTAAGCTGGATTGAATGCAAAACATTTTTTTTTAGGACTTTCATTATACTAATCATTATCTTATCAAATCAGCTTTCTTCCACCCCTGGTATAAGAATATAAGAAAATAATAAAAATAGAGAACACTAAAAAAATTATATAAGCCACATTCCACCAGGCAGACAATTGAAAATTTTCCAAACAAGAATTATTCTGAAACACTACCAGTAGCGGAAGTCCCTACTACAATTAACTAACTTCATAATTTTCGTTATGTTCTTCTTTTTTTTTTAAAGCGGACAAATACCAAAGTGAATGGTGTATCGTAAAGGGTGAAATTAATTACAAATAAATAATAATAAAGCTCGAAAGCTTTATTATTACTAGATTAAAACAACTATTTTAAAACAGACCGACAAATCATATTGCTTAAACGAGTAATCAAAACAATAATTGCATGTTTACAGATAGGTTATATACCTACAACCTACAAATTTGTATAAAAAAAACACAATATTGGGAGCTTGAATAACTAATGACAAATTAACATTATTCTTAAAAATAATTAAAACTCACAAATTAACATTATTCAACTAGGTGTATGTAATATATGAAAACATAAGACATGAAAGCCTCGATCTAAAGTAATATTAATGTTTATTCCAACACGGCATTTACTTATTTGCAATTAATTAACCTATTTTGTTTCAACCCCGTGTGCTAAAATTCATTCTGCAGACAGATTTCAAAAGACTAAAAAGTCGGAATCTTATATCTCTTCAACCGTGTTACATTTTTTCACGAGATAATATTCTATTACGTTATATATTATATATTACATCAATATCAAACATCGTCGGCAATAATACAATCAAGTTTTTTTTCCTTTTGTTACGATCAATACATTTTTTATTATTTGCTACAAGTTAGATTAATTCGGGATGATCTCGTTATTATTTCAAATTGCAATGTCCCGTTCATTTCGGTACTTAACAATAGAATACAGAATAAATGAGGAAACTACATATAAAACGAGTAACATCCACCTGCAGAGGTGGCCTGGGTTATCTAAATTATCTTACCTTACTTAAATTAAACATATCAGTTGCTCATTAATTAGGTACATATTACATTGATATTATGATTCACCACTTTGCCTCAATTTCTAATTCGGCCTCTACCTTCTTAATTGATTGACCCCTGTTATCTTTATTGATAATGACCGCCTGGTCGTGCGTTGCGGGATCTTCGCGCCCTTATATAATAATATAATTTATACGATCCTACATCTCGCGGATAGTGTCGCCATGTGGTGGATCGGTATGTCAGCGCTTTCTAAAACATCTCTATTGTCTGTCGAGGACAATAGTAAGTTTACTGCGACGACTTTCGGAATTATTATCTTGTTTTTCTAAAAAATGTCTTTCCCAAAACAATGGCGACTTCTCTAACAAACGCAGCTTTCTAAACCGTTGTCCCATGTGTTCGCATTTGGCCAAGATGTTCTTTCTATTGTTTAATCGGGGTTAGAGATATACGTCCCGCTGCAAGAAAAGGTTTACCGTTTTTACCCTTCCAAGATGTTACTTAAGAACAAAAGGTTGCGAACGTATTGCCCATCCTAACAAAAGGCCGTGCGCCCTTAATGTCTTTGGCGATGCCCAACGCCCTCGGCAACCCTAACTTTCTAATTCATTGTTTCATATGTTTTATGGCGGGCTATCCTAAGAGCGATCGTCCGTCGCAATGTTATTTTTTTGAACAATAGGTCACATATTTCGTCCTCGAACAAAATATTGAACATGCCGGGGCTGCCCTGGCTGTGACCACATGGCGCGTGATCTTCGAAACATGGGCGCTTTGATTTCGGTATTGCCCTAGGACAAAATTAATAACCTGGTTCGCGTCATATTCCGGTACATCAAGTATTCGGGATCCCGCGGGATTGGAAATTTTAATCTCGAGGGATCCCAAAAGGGCAATCCCCACTCGGATTCCCTAATCATCATCTCTTTCTGTCATAACTTTTAATCTAGCAATAAATACGTCAAATTTAACGAACTAGGATATTTATACGATATTGGATTTAGATGAAATGTTAAACCCGTCTTGAATGAGCACGATCGAATCACCTTGAATTTGTAATCGAATATTCAGCCTTAAAACATTTTTTAATGACACTATTTAAAGTAATACATAACGACTGAAGGCAATGATTCCATGGACTAGATATATCAAAGACGTATCTTAACACTAATGAGTTCTTCACCTCCCTGCTACTGTATGATTTTCAGTGGCGGAGTAGGTGGTGGGGGTGCAGGTGCCGTCATAATAGAGTGCGGGTAGTCCAGCAAGCAAAAATCGATCCAAAGTTTTTTTTGACGGCAAGCCGGCAAGCAGGCAAGCAGACGCCACAAGTTAACATAAAGGGAGTAAAAAGGACGCGTAGCGGAACGTCACATGACATGTAGGTCGCGGTCGCATCGTGCTATTTATAAAAGTACCTGCCTGCGTGCGTTTATGTCAAAACGATCAAGACGAAATCTCTCTTATCTATGCTACTCTACGATTAGTCAATTGTCGATGTTGATTGTTGATTTACGATTGGTGGATTTACAAATTTTGTTTGTTCGATTCGGTTCGTGTGTTGTGCTTTTTCTAAAACCAGCGTTTTTCCAGGCTAGTAATATTTACTGATACTATTAATTTACGGAATTTATGTCTCTCTTAAATTGTGTTTGGTTTGAAAAGTTATACTATCCTTTGTAACCAATTGATTATTAATTCCTGGTGCATTATTTTTGGTTATGTACTGTATTGCAGGCGGCGTAACGTTTTATTAAAATAAAATGAAGATTGAGGAGGTAAAAAGTACTGCAAAGACCCAAAGAATCTCAGCTCACACGCACATTAAAGGACTTGGTCTCGATGAGAATGGAGTTGCAATTCAGATGGCAGCTGGTCTTGTCGGACAGGAATTGGCGAGAGAGGTAAATTATGACAATCGTCTTTTGTTTTAGCATGTACATACTGGGTCGCGGTTTGTTTTCAATATCGTGTCAATGCGCTGCAGAATAAATCTCCCTCCACCATGATTTCGTAAGTTTCTGTTCGGTTTCTGCTTCTGTTAGACCATTCCGAATTAATGTTAAATCTCGTCGACGTAGCGTGACTTTAGTTTGCTTTGTGGCGTTTTTCTAACCTGTGGGCACTGTTGGATTATTTGATTGGTTCAAGAATCCTTTATTTCTACATTACTTGTCTATTTCAACTCATTCGCAATATTTATTATGCTTGTTTGCGTGTCCATAAATTTCTAAAGCTCTTTCAGTTCAACCCAGCATGCATCTCTTTATCATATATTCCATATAGGTTGCCTGAAGTTTTGTGTTGCTCTTGATATAAAACTCTAATTCGCATCTGCGTATGTACAGAAATAGAAGAATGCACTGATTAAAATTTTTCTGTTTGAGATAAAGTTTCTTTTATCGTCCTCATTGTTGGGCCTCGTGGTCGAGGATCCTCTCGTCTTCCATTATTATCTCTATGCCAGTTTATTTTTACTTTATAATTTAATTCATGGTATATTATTGAAATAAGGTAGGGTGATTTCGCCAGTGCTCCGGCCACCTTCAGTAGTCGGCCACAAATTACTTCAACTTGAATAAACTTGACACTCGCAATATAATTCAATAATATTTTTGAATGCTAAGAAACCGGCCACTATTCCGCGAAAGAAACACAAAACTGCACCATATTGCGTTTATTTTAGGTATCATTTAAGTAGACCCAAAAAATATGCCGGTAGTTATGAGCTATCAATTTTGATTCTGGTTTTTTGGAAACGTCGTTAAGAAAATTTTCAAACTTTAAGTAGAAGTTGAATTAATTTGTTTGCGCTTTATAAGTAGCATTTATCGGCAAAAACATGAACTAAATTTACGAGTTAAAATGATAAAACAGACATTTTCAATATTTTAATGTTGAAAGTCGTGTGGCCGGTTACTGGGACAATTTTTTCTACAAAATCCAGTGGTCGGCCGGGGCGGCCAACTACTGGCGGCGAATATTGTTTTTATTTTTGTCTCTTACGCTGTTAATATCACAAAATTTACTAAGATTTTATGTGTTATGTTAGTGAAAATAGCACTACTATCTAATAGCCAGTGGTCGGCCGCTAATTACCAACTGATAATATGTTTTTTTTAAACTTAGAAGTGTGGGGTCGACAACTGGTTGACGTGTTAAAATTGATATATCATTAGTCGGCCATGCAGCGTCTTAGGACGGTTTTGTTAGATGAAATTTATCTTTTATCATCCTAATGTTAACTAAATATAGAAATTTTTAATTTTGTATCAATGGCGACTAAAACTAAAATACGTTTTTCATCAGTACACTGATGATAGCCTTCGAAAAGCCCTTTAAGCAGTAAGAGAAGGGAAAAAGTACGTGCGGCTTATCAGAAATTGTTTGGAAATTGATGTTCCTAGAGCAAAACTGCAGGACCGCATCAAGGGATGTGTATTGGAAAAAACACGTCAAATGGAACCAAATCACTTTATATCGTTATTTGACGAAAACAAAATTGTTGAATCTTTAATAATCTTGTAATACCATTAGCGAAATGTCATTTCCCTCTAAAAAACAAAGAACTCCGACTACTGTGCTGCAAATTGTGAAGACAGAAAAAATAAAAACATGTTTCTAAGACGAAAAACTGGGAGAAAGATGGTATTTATTATTAGAAATTTAAGAATAAATTATGTACTATGTTTTAAACCACTTTATACTTAATTTATTCTTAAATTTCTTATAATGTCAAGCCGCAAAGTGTTTTCTTGCTTTGAAAAGTATTTATTATTCATACGCCGTTACCAAGAATACGCAAATTATATAAGAAGTTGGTTTAAGGACTTGAATACCCATCTAATAGAAAACAACGATGAAGATGTATTAGAAGACCTTAATCGGATATGAAAGCGGCTTTAACATATAACCAAAATGCCCAATCGAAAAAAATAATTCTCTTTCTAGTTTCTAGTTTGTGATTATTAGTGTATCGCTTAAAATTAATTCATATTAAAAGGATTTAAGTACAAATTGAAAAAAAAATGCCTGTATAGCGCAAATTTCTAAAGGACGTCTGGCGGCCCTGTGCTAAAATCTGATGGCCGACTACTGACGCATAGGTGGCCGACAACTGACGCATAGATGGCCGACTACTGGCAAAACAGCCATTTTTCATTAAAATATTATTTTAATTTTTTTGGTAAGGCTAATTTTAAAAAGCAATAAATATAATGAAAATAAACTCCCTGTCCTTTAATACATACGTGTTTTTCTAAACCACCTTTCAAAAATGAACTTACAATGATATTCCAAAGATGACTTTTCTGTAAAATGGCCGACTACTAGCACAATCACCCTACATAATCCAAGATAAATATAATGCTGGATTTGTTCTAATTCAGATTTCATTAATTTAAATCGGCATGATGTTTGGAAAGCCATTAGCTAAGCTATGTCGAGAAAGTCATCTGCAAATCTAAGATGACTGAAGTTGTATATCGTCGCTGTATGTACAGGGTGGCACAAAACTACAGTTATGGTTTGAATGTTTAATAACTTTTTTATTTAATGGTTAATTTTTTTTGTTATATAGTATATTAATGGGGAATATTTTTGGCATAAGTGTGAAAAATTATATCCCGCAAGTGGTGGCCATTTTCGGCTGCGCACATTCGTGCTCTTTCCAGTACATTTTGCATAACTTTTCGTAAAATTTCTGGTGTTATGGCTTGAATTTTATTGCGAATGTTTTGTTTTAGCTGTGGTATGGTTGCTGGCTTATTTACATATACCCTTTATTTCAAATAACCCCAAAGAAAACAGTCTGGCGCTGTGAAATCCGGTGAACGTGGGGGCCAATTGAAATCGCTTCTGCACGAAATAATGCGTTCGCCAAAGAGGTCCCGTAACAGAGCCATTGTGTCCCTTGCAGTGTGGGCTGTGGCTCCATCTTGTTGGAACCACAACTGTGGATGTTTTTCTACAGCTGGCCTCAAATAATTGTCCAGCATCGTTCGATATTCAGCACAATTAACCGTAACTGAGGCGCCATGTGCATTTTCAAAGAAATATGGACCAATGGTCCTTTCAGACGAAACACCGCACCAAACAGTACACTTAAGTGGGTGTAATTGTTGCTGATGGAACTGTTTTTGGATTCTCCATAGCCCATATCCTGCAATTTTGCTTTTTTACGAAACCATTCAATTGGAAATGGGCTTCATCACTCATTATCAAATTGTCAATGAAATCGCGATTTTCTTCTGCTTTTTGTTGGAATGAAATGGCATAATCAAGCCGTTGTTGGTAGTCTATCGGCTTCAATTCTTGCACAAGCTGAACCTTATATGGAAACATGTGCAATGTGGCCAAAATCCTCTGAACGGGCCTCCGTGATAGCCTCAGTTGTGCCGAACGTCTTCTTGTTGATGTTTCTGGACTGTCCTGCACATTATCCACACCACGTTGGATATTTGCTTGTCCGATCACTTGTTTTTTGTTATAAATGTCTAAATTTGGAGTCAGACGAAGAAAGAAGTTTCAAACAGAGGCAATGAGGGAACATTGCCAGTCCTGGTGATGAAGTCACGTCAGTCAAGGCTGTATAGTAACAACGTCCTTGACATTAACTCATTTTCGTGAAAGTTACTAATTTTATTTGACATGCAATGATGATTTGTGTGATTATTGTCTTCTAGATTTATTTTTAAATATAGATGCAAACACGGTATACCTGTCACATCAATGTTCATAGTATTTTTAAATATGTACTAAGAATATTCAATCACTAGGCGAGAATCATAACCACAACAGTAACAACAAACACCAACAAGCTACTCATTTTTGTAATTCAACTATTGTTTAAATAAAGAAAAAAGCAATCTTTTTAAAACCTGTAGCAAGTTTATTTTATTGAAAAGCGCAATAAAATAACTTAAGAGAATGCAAATATGATGTAAACATTTTTATGGACATAGGGTCAGCTAAATGCCAGTGACTTAAACATCATTGATGAAAACTCTCCCCACCCCTGCAGAAAATATATCTACAGTAACCTAAGCTAAAGTCGTTGTATATCTCCTTCAGCTCGTAAATTGTATCTCCAGTAACAATATCTTTATATATACAAAATTATATAACAATATTTTTATATATAAAATATACTAACATAATATTTTCTACATACGCAACATACATTTTGTGGCCACAAGTCAGTATAGAATAAAGCCTATGTGCTGAAATCAAGCTGAAAGTATGCAAACAATTAAACCTATGTGCCCAAAACATGAGAAAATGTCAATTTTTCATATAAATAAAGGACATATACTAAAAAATAAAGTGCTGTTTATCTGGAAAGTTTGCCTAGTAATTATTTGAAATATTTTTATAAATCTGGTCTATACAATTATTTTTTAAAACAATTTTATTAGTTTATCTCAGAATGTAGTAAACGTCACATAGGCTTTATTATATATACAGAGACGATATGCTTTTCTGTAAATTTAATAAAATTCACATCAGTCCCAATGAGAAAATGTTCCAAGTCAACATTTACACAAAAATGAAAATTTTGTGTCACTTATCTACAGAGTTATTCATCGTATATTCCTATACCAATATTGCAATTAGATGATCAAAGAAAACAAATTTACCTGAGGTAGCTGCAAGTTTATTTTGTCTGTCTCTAAAAACGAGTTGTAATTTTGATATACATATTAGGATTAAAGAACATATGAAATGTTTAAATAATAATACATTTTCCGAATCGATCAATCACATTATTGAGAATAACCTTAATTTCGATATAAATACAGTAATCAATATTCTTCACATTGAAAATAAAGATAAACATTTAAATAATTTAGGGGCCTTAGAAATTAAGAAGTCCATAAATAATAATCATTGTATAATTAATAACCAAAAAATCTAATCTAATCTTAAATATTTTTCCATTCACCATATCGAGGGTAGAAAGCCAAAAGGGCATTAGTGATTATTTCGAACTTTACAGGAGAACAAATAATGTTTTGTCAATCTGATTTTGTTAATATTTTTTTATTATTAAATGATTTCCATATGGGTTTTAGATTAACAAATATGGATATCATTTCATAATACAAGAAAAATTGACTAAATCAGATTGATAGAATTTTTTTTTGCTTGTCTGTAAAGTTCGAAATAATCAGTAACGCCCTTTTGGCTTTCTGCCCTCGATATTATCTGTCTCTTCCCCGCCATTCATTACTCCCTCCCCCCGTCACTTATCCACTACCATTTTAACACCTGACACTGATCTATGATTCCTCATATTTTGTAATGTTAAGTTAGTAGTTTTGAATTTTGTTTAGGCTGCTGGTATCGTTGTGGATATGATTCGGAGTAAGAAGATGGCTGGCCGAGCTCTCTTATTGGCTGGTCCTCCTGGCACAGGAAAAACGGCTATTGCTTTGGCTATTGCTCAAGATTTGGGAAGTAAGGTGCCTTTCTGTCCAATGGTGGGCAGCGAAGTATACAGCTCTGAAATAAAGAAGACAGAAGTGTTGATGGAAAATTTCCGCCGTGCTATTGGCCTTCGGATTAGAGAGACAAAAGAAGTTTATGAAGGAGAAGTCACTGAATTAACTCCTGTTGAAACAGAAAACCCTACTGATGGCGGTATGTTATTTTTTTATAAATCATTATCATTAATATAAACCAGCTTATGCTGATATAACCACAATTAGTGAAGTTATTATATATCTCTTCCAAGATCTGTTTTGTAGTGTATAGGCAGAGAGGACGCAGCGCCACACTCCTGTCCTGATACACAACTCAATCATTGTTGAGGTTCCTAATAGGACCATCTTCCAGAATCTGGTTAATCTGGTCATGCCACATCTTCGGTGGCCTCCCTCTCTTTCTGGCACCGTCAACACTTGCCTCATTTTTCTTTCTCACCATTCTTTCCTCATTCATTCACTATGCCTAGATCAGCTTTAATTTGACATTAGTTCAAAATAATACCATGTTATATATTCGAAAGCAATCTATTCGTCGCAGATAATGAGTTTTTTTTAACTAGTTTGATATTATTTTGCTTTTCTACTGATAAAATCACGTTGAACTTGCGTCATGTGTGTGTTTTGGTGACGGCGGTATATTCGCAAAGATGTCATTGTAATTTATAAAGTCAAGTAAGATATTAATTTACGACATAATTTTTAAAATATAGATAAATGGTTGTTAATTTTCTTTTTAATTCAATACATATTGTTGGAGTAGTTTTTTGTTTATTTTAGATAAAAAAATATTTGAATTAAGTTTAATTCACAGGTCTTTTGACATTTCAGTCGGAAGTCAAAATAATATCTAAATCTGCTTATGCGACATAAGTTTTAAATTAAAAAACAGTGATATAAGAAAAATTGTTGTTTACTATTTTTTTATAATACATAAATTATTGGAGAAATATAAATACGCTTTTGTAAATTCTAGACTTAAAACATTTAAAATTCTAATAATAGTGCGCGATCTTGACTTGCGTTCCCACATATTTTATATGTCAGTACTCCGTATGGTTGTCTCATTTCCTTGCAACCTTGCTGTCTTGCATGACATGTAAATAAATACGCTTGTGCAAGGTTTATCTGATATGACGTTTGTTCATGTCTCGATCTCGTATTGAAGTAGCATGATCTATCGATGCATATCGCCGCTTTTGACAGCTTGAAAATTGTTTGTCCCGCCTTAATAGACTCTAATAGTTTTGTTCGCTATTTTTCATTAACATTACATCATCCGCATACATTAAACAGCACACAATAAATTCTTTTATTTTCACTCCCATTGTTTCCCCCAGCTCCTCTTAGGACTGCTCTTTGGTCTTCTGCCTTCTGGTCTTGCCTGGAATATCCGCTTTGGCAGTCTATCTGTTTGGATCCGCAAGATGTGTCCCAGCCACCGTAACTGTGATTTCTCAATAAATATTAATAAGGGTTCCACTTCGAGACATTCTCTTATTTGCATATTTCTGATTCTATCCCTTCTGGTAACTCTTACTATTCCTCGTAGAAATCCCATCTCGGCGGCCTCTAGCTTTGAGTGGGTTCTTTCAGTCAAGATCCAGTGCTCGAGACCGTACACTAGGGTTGGCCTGTAAACTGATTAGAATACTGCCAACTTTGCTCACCGGCTGACCTCCACTTTTCTAAGTACGGGAAAATACAGGAATTGCGCTACCTGGCTTGCGGCTCCTATCCATCTACTGCTCTTGTTTACGGAATGCATTTTGTACTTTTTTGTTTCTCTCTCCCACTCCATTAAATGACAAAATAAAGGGTCAGTGAAATGTTTCTGATGATTAATTGATTATTTATTATTATTCAACACCCACTTATTGAATTCCTATTATTTGACAGACAATTATGTTTTCAGGGTTTGGGAAGGTTGTTTCACATGTAATAATAGGACTTAAGACTGCAAAAGGTACAAAGCAATTGAAACTGGATCCAACTATATATGAATCACTTCAGAAAGAAAAGGTGGAGGTTGGTGATGTCATATATGTTGAAGCTAATTCTGGCGCTGTGAAAAGACAGGGTCGGTGTGATACTTACGCCACAGAATTTGATCTTGAGGTTAGTTTAGGTACATTTTATTTATTTGTGGTACATATTTTGTCATGTTGGTAAAAAAATTTGGTATTTGTCAAATTATAATTGAGTTACGTATAATCATAAGTGCCAATATTCTTAAAGTGAACAGGTAGTATGTACATTAACATATATCTATCGATAATATTGAGGAAAAGCCTTGAAGTGAGAAATAATGCGTATTATATTGGGTCCACATTTGTTGATAATCATGCACATTGTGTTGTTTTGAATATTGCTTGTAGAATCGCACTACCACCATTTCCTCGTTTCCATGTCTGCACATGCTTGAGGGATTCTTGACCCTGCTTCTATTTTAAAATGAATTTACTTGGGTAAATTAGTTTAAAAAAAATTGTTTGCAACAAAACTTGTTATTAATTTTATTAAGTTGAGATAATTATTATGGTCATCTCCTAATTATATTTGATACTAGAATTTCTTGTGCTGCGCGTCAGTTTTTTTCATAGTCACATATGTATTTTGTTACATATGTTAAATATGGGTTACATTTCAGTAGCTGTCATCATGGTGGGTATTGTAATTTGGTGGTTTATTGATTTCTAGGCTGAAGAATATGTGCCACTTCCCAAAGGTGATGTTCATAAAAAGAAAGAAGTGGTTCAGGATGTGACTTTACATGATCTGGATTGTGCAAATGCGAGACCTCAAGGAGGGCAGGACATCATGTCCATGATGGGACAACTTATGAAACCAAAAAAGACAGAAATTACAGGTAAATTTATTTCATACAAGTTTGTATCATAACATTACTCAATCCTTTAATTATTTCATTAATTTATCGATTCATTTCTTCTTTACTTCAATCTTTTTTAAGTCCTCTGTCCTCGCAGTAGAGCCCTAGTAATTCGAAATTAAAGGTGCCAAAAGACTTTTTTTAACCTTCCCTGTATGAAGTACAAAAAAGTGGTAAAAGCGCCGCTATCTATATGAATAGTGGCATTTTTTCATTTGTATGCCACAAATATGAAACTATAGCGAGCAAAAATTTTCTGATAATAAATTGTTAGTACATGATTACTTTCTTTTATATTTGTAATTATTATAAATGCATCTTTTTTTAGATAAATTACGCAAAGAGATTAACAAAGTTGTAAACAAATACATTGATCAAGGCATTGCTGAGTTGGTTCCCGGTGTATTGTTCGTTGATGAGGTAATTCATTAGTTTTACATATTTTTCTACAAAGTCACTACAATTATGTACATTTTTGAAGATTTAATTTTATCATGTGTTTTAGGTTCATATGCTTGATATCGAAACATTCACATATTTACACCGTGCGCTCGAGTCAGCCATTGCTCCAATTGTAATCTTTGCTACCAACAGAGGGAAGTGTCAAATAAGGTGCAGTATAACTTGTGTTATGATGTTACAGAGTGGGGAACAATGAACCATGCGCTATGCACCGGGTAAAATTGTTGGATCATTTCTCTTTATCATTCCACCATCACTTGTGCCAACTTGTCACGCTAACAAAACATTTGTTGGACTTATCATTAATTGATTTGGCAGTTACTTTGTGGTGGAGCCTTTTAATTAAAATATATTCTTAACTTTGTATAAAACGCACACAGTTATTAAGACATTCTTATTTTACTACTAGTATTGCAAAGAACAAAACTTCCCATACAGTTGTGTGACTGTTTATCAGTCGGGGCGATGGGATATGTGGAGGTTATTTTTGGTATTTCTTGGAAATATAATACCCAAAAAGACTTTCCCATATAAAATAGCTTCGTCTCTACGAGACATCTATAATAGCAATGTCTACACACTGGTTCGACTATTCGACAGTCTCGTGAGGCCGATTCTAGAATACTGTTCTGTCATTTGGTCGCTGTATACCATTAAACTAATCAATCAGCTTGAAAGAATACAACACAAACTATGTAAATACATCGCCTATCGCCGGAAGATATTGAGACCATATATAACAGATTCAGCAAACTAATCACTCGAAGACAATTGTCTGACCTGACCTTCTTCTACAGATCTGTCAACGGACAGATAGACTCGCTCGAGATCCTGGAACAATTTGGCATTATCACTGCTAGGCCGGATCTAAGAGTGCGTAGATTGTTGGATACCACTAAATCCACAAAAAGTTACGTGTACAATGGCCCAAGAAATAGGATTGCCAATCTGGTGAATAACCACTGCATTGATATCAACTTCTTCGACGAATCATACGTCTCATTCTCATCAATAATTAACCTTTTAACTGCCAGCCATATTTTCTATGAGGGACACCTATAGGCCAGACATTTTTTTGTAAAATAAAGTAAATAAAAAACAATAAAAATAGACATAAAATGATGATAAAGTGTAAGGACTTACCAAAGAATTATGTTTTCCGAATTTATGATGGAGTTTTTTGAATTAAAATCAAAATAAATTCATTCCACAAAATATACAACAGGGTTGTCACAATTTCACTTTTTTTTGTTTTTTAACTTATTTTTTAATGTTACACATTTACTATCCTGTGTAGTCTTCCTGCGTGTGGTATATTTCGAAACACGGTTCAACACATAGCCCTACTTGACATTGTTTGCACATGTATCTGGATTCACGTCTTACGTTTTTGGCCCAACACACTATACACCTTTTCATTGGACTTTTTTTATTTGTTGGTGCACACTTCCCAATAAAATGTCTTTCTGTTAGTCTTGAAGGCAACTCTGACTTTCTTTTCCTAGACGATCCTGGTTTTGGGTCCGTACTTTGTCTGTGTTCATTAAAAAGTTGGCGAATGACGTCTAATTGAAATGTGGCCAAGGACATGCATTTCCCAGTAATTTCACTGTGCATAACATGCGCATTTAAAAGACAAAGATCAACAAGGTGAAAAAATACTTTTTTATACCACCTTGTCGTCTTTCTTGACGAATGCACCGATGATAACATCATATCACACATGTCTACACCGCCCATATTCTTATTATATTCAATGACACTCTGCAGTTTTACTATGGGCTCATGAGTATGGTAATGTGATTTTCCTGTTTCCACAAGTGTAGTTGGGTGGAGAGTTGTAAACATTACCACTTCTCTTTTGTCTTTCCAAGCCTGAGCGGCCATTGTCTCCGTATGGTATGCTTCCACTTCACCCTTTTTCAGTTTTTTTTGGAACTTCGGCTTATTTTTTCTATTTTTCCACTTTCCAATTCAATTATCCACAGACAAAGTATGACCACGATTTAAATGCGGCTGCATTAAAGTCATAACGATGCTTCCAGATTTGCTAAGTTCTTCGACGAGGTTGTAAATTGTGGTAGCTCCGGTATACATTATTAAATTAAGGACGTATCCCGTAGTACAATCACATATTACAAAAAATTTTATTCCGAAATGACTGGCTTTTTTTGGAATATATTGTTTGAATAAAAGGCGGCCTTTGAATAGTAACAGACTTTCATCTATGCAGATATTCGCATATGGGTACATTTTTTCCTTAAATTTGTCAGTTACCATGTCAAGTATTACCTTTATTTTAAAAATTCTATCACCCGGCTGTTGTTCTTCATTGTTGCAAAAGTGAAGCATTCGTAACAAAATTTGGAATCTGTTTCTTGGCATTATGTCTGAGAAAATAGGTGAGTGCAAAAGTATGTCAGTGGACCAGTGTTCCTGTATAGTATTTCTTGAATTGCGAGCCATCAATAAACAAACGCCTATAAAAACGTAAATTTCATCGACGGTCGTATCGGTCCATTGTTGCAATCGATTGGTTACAGAAGAGCTTCTATTTTTTATATATTGTTGTTGTCGGTTGGTTTCGTTTACAATGTGTTCAACTAATGCCATAGAAACAAATATTTAAAAAAAATCAGCTTCCCGCATGCCTTCACTGGTGGCCAATTTTGCGCCCGACCGAGATGAATCAAAATCATACTTTTGAGGCACGAATGGATCGCTATCCCAATGAAATAATGGTCTACTATCGACGTGACTAGTAGAGGCAATATTTTCTATTTCGTCAGGCACATCATTTTCATTTTCGTCCGGCTCAAAAAACTCTGGCAATTCGAATTCCACATCACTATCATCAGATTCGGCGGTTTGTCCAACAATCTCATCATCATCATACGTAAAATCAGCCATTGTAATTTCACAAAAAGAAATATAAAAAATGTTTTACAAAAAAACAGAGAAACAAAAAAGTCACGCAAATCTCGCTAAAATAAAGAGAGAAAAGTAACACAATTATTTGAACACAACGTGTACACAAAGAAAAAATTAATTTTATAAACACCTTAGATAGATATACTCACTCACAATGCACTATATACAGGAAAACGGCGAAATAAACCAACGGATATTTTAAATAATCGTGAACAAAATCAAACTGAAGTACTGAAAAACAGAGAAACAAAAAATTCAGTCGAATCTCGCTAAAATAAAGATAAAAAATTAATTTTATAAACGCAAAAGATAGTTATATTCACTCAGAATGCATTAAAAATACGAAAACGGCGAAAAAAACCGACGAAAATTGACAATAATCGGGAACAAAATCAAGCAAACGCACGGATTAAAACCGAATTCCCCATTTATCTGCAAAAAACTTTGCAATCGGTAACCCTAGCGAACTCTGAGAACTGTCAGATGAAACATTTAATAAATCGTTAATTTTACGAGATTTGGTGGTTTTAAAAATATGGTAACTGCTTAAGATCGCTGTCCATAGATGCCAGTACGATCTAAAATTGGTGACGCGTTAAAATTCGTTTGTCATTGTGCGTATTTACGTCGAAAAATTCCCGCGCGGTAACGCGGCACTGGCCTGACGGGACATGCAAAGTTTCGCGCGTTTACGCGGCAGTGGCACTGATCGGGTTAATCTGGTAAATTTAGCCAGTCCCAAGTTATCCAGCGGAACAGGAAAATAAATAAAATAGTATGTAATTGAAATATTTTTATGTTTGTTGGTCCATCATATCCACCTGTCACAGCATTCATCGTATTCGGTCATTCAGCGATATGGAAAAAAGTGGAACTAATATTTCCGTGCTGTGGAAAGAATATTTATAATCTTAATTTTTCAAAAAAATCCTAATGTGTTAATTTTATTAGAGATTTTGTAGTATACAGTTTTTGATATAAATTATATCACAATAGTGCATGTTTCCCTAAAAATTACAAAAATATGATTTTCAGAGAGTTGTACAAGTTGTGGCATATAGATGCAAAAGCGATCCCACATGGATAGTAGCGCTTTTGTATCTATATGGCACAATTTTAAGTATTTTCTATTGTAAAAATTAATTTATTTTCATTTTCAGAGGAACAGACGATATTGTGTCCCCACATGGTATTCCATTAGATCTGCTGGATAGATTGCTAATAATACGCACTCTGCCGTACAACAAAAGTGAATTACATCAGGTAAATTTTCGAGAGTCATTTTAATGCACTATGTATTATGTTTAAAATTTCATGTTAAAATTTTTCAAAAACTTTGGCCAAACATGTGTACCATATAATTCTCTGTAAGCCATGTATTACAATTTTCTGTTGGAGGTCTAAACATCCAGATAACTAGATATTAGACAATAATGTACTAAATTATCATTATCTACAATTGGGCGGCCTTCGGGAAACTCAGTCATGCCCTTAAAAATAAAGATATTCCCACAAATTTAAAAAGTAAAATGTTTGAAACATGCCGTCTATGAACAGACAAATCCTAGGCGTAAGTCTGAGAGATTGATCTGAAAGATCTGAAAAATTGTCGATATGGTAGATCGTATTGCCAAATTAAAATGGCAATGGGTAGGGCATATTGCCAGGCAGGGAATAGACAGATGGGCACCCGGAGTTCTGCAGTGGAAACCATGGGACATGAAAAGAGGCTGGCCTCAAAAAAGGTGATATATACCTGTCGCAGGTAGTGGGTGGATTAGAAAAGCTCAAAGAAAATAAGATTAGTAGAGAACTTTAGAAGAACGGGAATGCCGTTGCGCATCCCGCAGTTTTAGAGAGGATGCAGGAGAAGCGCAATGGCGCTTTTCAGCACTAAAACGGTTAATATTGATATTATTAAAATTTATTAGGTGTCTGTATTCTTTTTTGTGATATTTTTTACTCATAGATATTAATGAGCCTGGGGTCGCGTCGCATATATGCGACGGAGCGCGACTGTTCCCAGGGGCCGCGTCACATATATGCAACAGGCACAAAATAAATTATTTATCGACGGCCGCGTATCGAATTTGAAAAACGTAATTTTTTCCTAACCCGTCGTTCCATTTTCGACTCAAAAACATCACGGATTATATTTTAAATCAACAATCAAAACAAAAGTTTTTCTGCCGTCAAAATCGTATAGAATTGTTATAGATGGCGCCCCGATCGCGTGTTGTGCAATCGAAATTCAAATATTCCATCGTCAAGGTCACGCGCAATGTGCGCGGGAAATACGATTTATTTTTTCGATTTTCGATTTATTTGTACACGTATATACAAAAATATACGATATGTTTTGCGATATTTGTCAGTTTTTGTTGGTTTATGATTCAATTGAATACTAATAGTGATTAATTAACAAAAATACACGCAATTTTGTTGCGTTTATTTGACATATGTATGTGTGTGAAAGTGTATCATATTTATGTGTTATGAGTGCGATGTCCCGTCATGTGCCGTGCCGTGCAACAAAATATATCACACAGAAGAAGATTATTATTATTAATAGTAGTGTTGTCTCTAATAAACAAATAAAAAATAATTATTATTTTTCAGAAAATGTTGCGCTGGCAACATTATCGAAATTCAAAAAAAGATTTTTTTTTACTTAAATGATAAAAAAAATCATTGCATTTCGACACTTACGATAAAATAATATGAATGTGTGTGTTTTTTTTTTAATATACGCATGTTTTCATGTTTTTTTCGTAAAAAGAAAAATCACAAAAAAATCAGAAAATTTCCGGCCCTTGCCTATATGTTGCTTTGGAATTTTTTTAGCCCTCAACAAGTTAAATATATTTTTGTCATATACATATTATATCTGTATTCTGTGAATGTGCAGAATCTATTATAAAGGAGCAAACAAAAAACAATTTTTGAACTATTATTTATACCTCATTAATTTGATATTCAAGGGACCCAAAAAAAAAGATTTTGAATTATGTGAAACCCTCTTAACTCAAAATTCAAAGAACAAAAGAAATATTTAAAAAAAAATTAGTGTAAACAACACTGTTTTATTCCACTATATATTTATTATAAAACTGTTAGAACGTTTTTGAGATTTCTCTCATTGTCAATAACACGTTTACAACTGTAAAGTTGAGTTGTAAACGTGTTATTAACAATGAGAGAAATCTCGAAAATGTTCTAACAGTTTTATAACAAATATATAGTGGAATAAAACTGTGTTGTTTATGCTCTTTTTTTTAATTATTAAAAATGAATTTCTTCAATGTTACAAACAAAAGACTTAAAACATTTTAGAAAATTTGATTGAAAAATTCGCAGAAAATCGTAAAACATGAAAAATAATGTTAAATGCGTCCAAGTACGTATGAGTAATTAATAACTCAAGAATGAATATATAGGATTCCCCAATTTAAAGAATCACAACATACTATGTATAGGTAAAGGGGATTCCACAATGTACCACAAAATACAAAAAGAACCCCCCCCCTTGCATGTGCGTTTAATCAAAAATTCGCCTGCATTGTTAGTTTTTAACTATTTAAAATATTTTTGAATTATGTGACTTCAAATGTATTGATTTATGGTGCAAGGGCCTAAAAATTATTTCAAATTAAAAATTACCGGAGTTTCTGAATTATCAGGGTTAATCAACTAATAATCAACGAAATTAATATTTTGGGTTATGTGTACATTTTATTTAAAAAATTAATGCTAATGGCTATTTTAGATCCTGAAACTGCGTGCCATGACAGAGGGTGTTGCGGTGGAGGAGGGAGCGCTGTCTGCTCTAAGTGACGTGGGAGCCCGCACCACTCTGCGGTACGCAGCCCAGCTTCTCACACCTGCTGCCCTGGCAGCGCGGGTAGAGGGCCGCTCCGCCATCCATGCGCAAGATATCTTGGAAGCGTCGCAGCTTTTCCTTGATGCCAAGTCATCTGCCAAGATTCTCTCACAAGAAAAGGACAAGTTTATGCTCTAGACATAATGGATACTCATGAATCAGTGGGAATGAAAGATTTTAAGGTTTTAGATATTCAAATGTATTGGGTTTACAAGTATGTAAATATGTATTAATCTTCATAATTATGATTAAAGCTTTATAAAAAAACTGAATATCCTAAACATTTGCCTTATTTAAAATCTAATAAAGTTCAAAGCCCAGTTCGAAAAGGGTGAAATTTATCTGTTTCTCGGGAAACAATGTTACAGAAATTTAACCATGATGTTGTGATTTTAGTCCATTCACCAATTGAATTAAGTTTATATTGTATGTATGTACAATGATGACAGGTTAATTAAAAATTAAATAAATAATATTTTTAAGTACTTACCTTTATTCTTCGGCGCACCCTTTATGTGGTTTTTTTTCTGTTGACATCTAGTACAGTAAAACCCCATTAATTCGAACCCCGATAATTCAAAATTCACCATAATTTGGCATTTTTAAAACCCCACGAGTGTCAAAATGTTAATTTCGTAGTAGATTAACTCCGATAATTCGAAAACCCTGTAATTCGTAATTCGAAATAATTTTTAGTCCCTTGTGCCATACACCAATGTATTTTAGTTCACGTAATTGGAAATTACTTTGAAAATTGAAAAAATATTTAGATTTTTTCGCAAGTGAGAACAACAAGTATGTCAACATTGGGTACTTTAAGTAATAGAAATATCTCAATCTTTGTATTAGCTCAATAAATATTGCATTTTCTTCTTGATGATCAATGACTTCTTGAAATATTTTTTTTTACTCTTCAACAGACCAGGAGGCACAATTACAGATGCGAAATACATCACATAACACCCAGGCTCGAGTAAATCACATAGATTAAATTGTGACCTCACCGGGAATCGAACCCGGAACCCTCAGTGTGGGAAGCCAGTGTCATACCCACTGCGCTATATGCGAAAATACAGACATTTTTCGGAATATAGATGGCTATTTTATGAGTTTTACTATTTTTGGCGGATTTCGCAATCGCTTCGCGATTTTTTTAAAATTTTGAATTTAAGGGGTTCTGCATAATTAGAAATATTTTTTGTTGGGTTCCTTGAATTTCAAATTAAAGAGGTTGTGCTGTATAAAAAATTTAATTCGAGATGATTGAGATTTGGAAATAATGACATTAATATAGTAAAGAAATGTCTAAATTACTGGAGTTGTTCCCAGACAAATATGCAAGATCACCTCAAAGAAGCAAATGGAAATAGGTAGGTTCAAACAAATACAGTATGTACATCATATATCATTCAAGAAGTGTGAAAAGACCCCAAGAGAGTACCTGGTTCGTGGAGAGGCCTCTATTCTGCAGTGAATTTACATAGGCTGATGATGATAAAGTTGGTCAGGTAATTAATAACTAGATGATAGAATATAATTTGAAATCCCTAGTTAAAGCTTTTTTCGAACATAATGTGGAATTGGATACTAAGGGTATTGGAAATTAAGACAACTAGTAGATTTAAACAATGTTTATTATATCATTGCATAGAATAGGGTTTTTAATTTATAAATACATAACAATCCCTAAAACATACAAACATTTAAAAATGTATTGAAACATTTACATAGATATAAATAAAAACAGAGTGTTCCCCTTAAATCACAAACCAATGTAGCATTCTTCAATGGTTCAAAGCAACCTTCATTTGTTTATTTTCTGATATGTAGTACCTACAAAAAATTATTTTTTCTATCAGTTTTTCAAAACAATGCTATGCACATGTAAAAATTGCTTCAATTTGATTATGTAAAATCAGAATGCTGACATTCAGCAGCACAAATAAAAGGTGCCAATATTGCATTTACCAGCCAGGCCCCGCTCAGATGTGGGTTCAACCTGCCAACTTTACTCATTTTACAGTAGATCCTAACGATAATATGGAAGCAATTGATTATTCTTTTATGAAATGCTTTGCACCACCAAGAAAAAAAACAAGAAAACATTTTTTTTGGTCCCTTTAACGTTTTTACAACTTTTTTCTTATATCCCTATCTCAAATAAATAAAATCAAGAGAACTTTTTGCACCCAATAAAAGATTTTTTCTTACACACTCTAGAATATATTCAACATCCCAGTTAAATATTGTTTACAACTAAGTACCTACATAAAGATAATCCTTTATATTTCAACATTTACAAATTAATCATTAACACATGTTATCATACCTCTTATGTTCTACATAAATCCATTGATACTCATGCTCAAGAGCAAATCATGTATGTACTTCAGAAATTACTATCTCTTGTACAAAGAAAATCTGCTGTGTTATCAGTTAGATAATCCATCAATAAGTAATAGGTCCTACAAACATTACATTTTTTATCATCACTCTGGATTATTGTAAATGTGTGAAAATATGGGTACAAATTATATATGCATACAAACCTGAATTGTTCAGTTACAAAATCTGCCCAAATGCACATCCCTTATTTCAAATAAATCACCAAAAATTATTCTGAATACAGAGAATTACGACAACAACACTGATGATGACTAGCCGCTAATGAGACTCGAGTTCAGATTACACGTAAGGATCGTTATTAATTATTATTGTCCTGTACTTTTTCACGGGTTTATGGCGAGTTTATAATAAAAGGATGAGGAGTTTGAACCAGTGTTGTATGTAGGTATGTAAGGCAATACAAGAATATACTTTAAAAGGCTTTAGAATTAGAGCGGGTTCTGGAACAGATATACGTATTACTCAGCATGACTTTTATGTAAGCTTATATTTTATTCACTAGCAAAATGCAGCTCAAGTATAAAGATAAGTTTCGAAGTCACAAACTTTTTCAATTAAAATAATTATAAATTAATCATTTCCAAACGGAGCTTGAACAAACAAATGCTTACTTTCTAAAATAATATAGAATCATTAAACGTTCACTTTTATGTAAACATCCCTGTAATAAAATATATAAATGCCATAGAGAATAAAGCTACTGATACACATGCTTATTAGTGGCACGTGAGCATGCGCAGCATCGACCTTCTTTAGGCCTTGCTTATTAGTGGTGTGTGTGTACACACATTGCCACTAATAAGCAAGGGCGGTTGATTTATGAGCATGCCACCAATAAGCATGTGTATCTGTAGCTTTATGTACCACTATGAGGATGCCCGAGAAAGGCTGAAACCGGTACAGCCAAAAAACAGTAACTAGTCTAAAAAAGTGAAAAGATGTTTTAATTAAAAAATCAAAATGGAATTCCACCACGAATTAACAGAACTTATAATTTACTTCAAAATTAGAAATTATTAAAAACAAATATATCTTTCATCAATATAAAAGGTCTATTAAAATTAACTGTCAAGCGAATGTTCTTTTGTTTAGTCATTGAGAAAAGGTTTCTACATGCAATGAACTTTTTTGCAAACACATATTCTGTTATATTTAAACTACGAATATTTAGTTGTGAAGTCAAGCTCACGGCGATGTAATGTGCCACACTAATCAAATGAAGATCTTTCACTGCTATTGTCGTTCCTCAATCTCTTAGGGTTAAGGTGACATGACAAGTTTTTATATTGTGGAATAAATTCATGTGGGTACAAAATATGTAGAACGCATACAGCCAAATAGTCGAGGATTATAAATATTTTTGATCCTTTTCAAGATTTTATGTTAAATTACATATACATCTATCTAAATTATAAATACATATATGTATGTATATGTATACAAACATGTCAAAAGAACAAAGATTAAACAAAAATGTTGTAACTTTTTTTTGGGGCAGATATCCAAGGGTTAATGAAATAAGGCTCTGAAAAATTTCAGGAAGTTCATACTTATTACAAAATTCCAGAAAACCATTATAATTTTCGGTATTATTATTATTAAATAAAATAAATATTTAAACATATTATAAATCCTAATTATTACCTAGTTTAGTGATGATATCAAACTATTTTATAAATTAGTGTGCCAGTATTACCCATGAAAACAATGTATATTTGTTGTAAGAACACAAAGTACAGGTAACCCCGTTGATCACGGGGGATAAGTTCTGGACAAAAAACACTTTAAAACTACCTATTAATAAAAAAAAGTTTCATTCATAATATAATTCATTAATTTTTTCCAAGTTGTAAAAAAATAATCTAGATTCCCTTGTTTTTGACCTCTCTACGTTTATTATGCAAAATTTGCCTATACACTAATTGTAAGGAGAGAAGGCCTTTTCTACTGGAAACAGCTTTCGAGACATCATTTTCTTGGGACGCAGTAAGGCAGTTGATTTCTTGCAGCTCTATTAAATAAGGGTTTGCTGTGATTTCAACAAAATCTGAATACCATCTACATCAACACATTTGATACCTCCAAAGGCTATAAAACTAATCTCTTTGATGATAATTTGAATTGTATCATTTTCATAATTGATGTGATTTTCAGCAATTTCTCTGAAAAACCTTTTCCAAACAGCCTTCATACACGACTGGGTGACTTCATTCCACATATTTTTGTAACGAGACAATAATCGACAACGGCATCACGCAATGCAGGGTCAGTCATCTGCGACCGCATTCTCTCGAAGATTCTAATACATTCCATTAGACACTAAAACATTAAAATCGTCTAGAACGCTCTAGAACAAATCTCTCAAAGGAATTTATCTATAAAAGGCGTCATGTAAAGCAGGGTCAGGCAATTCATTTGTCACAGTAACAAGTACGACATATCAGTGTGATCAGTGATTCGTGACGGTGATATTACAATATGCGATATTAAAAGCGAGCGATCACAGTGTGACCAGACCAGTGACACCAGTGAATAAATAAAGGAATATCGGGGCGAGAAGTCTTTCTAACACTGAACAGATTTTACTAGAATGTGATCAAAGCAACAGGAACAGCGTTAATTAGTGCGAATTAAGGAACAATAAAATGTGTGTGAAATTTTCTGGAGACATAAAATTAAGAACAATACTTCAATTTAACTCGTGTCCAATGACTTTATTTGGTAATAAATTAAACATTAAATTAATTTCCAGTGTTTTTATTTGTCTCCTAAAGACACGTCCCGTGACAACATTGCGTCATTCAGCCACACGAATACGAAATTGCGTCATAAAGCCACACGAATACTGAGATAATTTTTTTGTTTTAAAAAAAGATCGCAATGTAACGAATCCCCACTTACTGTAAACGCAATGAACGGGGGTTACCTGTATTGCTATTGTACATATGATATTTCTCATAAATTATGAGGTACTGTGTTGATGTTTATAGATTTACCCATCAGTATTATAATATTTTTATTATATCGGATTCACAAATACGCATAAATGTTGGAATAACAAATCTGGTGTATTACTCGATCTACATAATATGTACAAATATTGTTTATATTCACTCATTCAATCTTTACAATATGCTCAATATGACAATATACAATCTGATATGAGTACCTCATTTTGATGTCATCAGGTATATATGTACATGTGGATATTAATAATATTCTTTAATTTTAAATAAATACAAGACATTTTATCACTTTTATGACTGAGAATAATAGGCCAAAATGGAAATCTTATTTTCTTAAAACAAGTTTTCTATTCATTACTATCTTTAGGCCTATGGGGTTGTATCTCTGAAGGATATGATACAGGAATAAAATTTGGAATTGCAGTCTTTGTGTGAGTTTTTTTATTAGGACGAGGTGAGTTAGTTGTTGGAGGTTCATAAGTAGGAAGATCAATATGGACATCATCATCCACATTCTTTACTTCGTAATGTTGTGAAGATGAAACATCAAGATCGTTTTTTGAACTTCTAGCAACTTGATTGAGGTTCACCGATTGCTGATACAATGATTCAAATTGCATTATCTCTGGAAAGGATTGTGACTGTATCTTCCTATCATCCCTGGCATTGCTAGGATAAACAATAATTATTTTTTCTACAGAATCCCCATCAGATTTTAGTGTCACAGGCGGAAGTGTAGATGTAGTCATGGTTGGGGCTTTCACAATCTTTATGGGATCACTTTGAATATTTTGTAAATCTCTATTTTGTCCTATTAGTGTTTGTTTGTGAGAGGTAGATTCAAAAAGTGTATGTTGAGTTGATTGTATTTTCAATTGAGCCACACTTTCCGTTGTATTTGGCGGTCCCATATTTACAATAAGATTCATTTTTTGTTCTTGTGTTTGCTCCAATACGGGGGCATCAGCAGCATCTGGTAAATTGTCTTCGAGGGGAACATATTTTGTCTTCGTTTCGTGGACTTCTTTTGTTGTTTCGGCGTCCTTCCCAAAAAATAAGAACCTGGGAGTGTACGCAGACACGAGAGGTAAGAGGGTACTTCTGGCATATTTCTCAGCTTTTTCCAAAAACCAAACCAAGCGGCTCGGCAAAAATTGCACTGTGAAACTTGTATCAGTATTTTTACTTTGTGAAATTTCTTTTTTTTCTCTGGTCTGCCATTGGAAAAGACTAAACGTTTCTTCGCCTTTTGTGGTAGTTTCAGCATCATCTGTATTCTTTATTCCTGATTTTGAAGACATACTGTTATTGTTTGTCAACTGATTCCATATATTACTATCTTCAGTTTCTGGTGGTAGTAAATTGTCAGATGGTGTCCAGATTGCTATTTTTGGAATGTTTTCACTTCTGTCAGTGTCTTCTGTTTGTTCTATTGATGAAATTTCATATGGCTTGTGTGCCCTGTTAGTTCGGACATGGGGTGGCTTCGACTTACTTGAGTCAGTTGTTATTAATTTTGGTCTTAGTGTAGTCGACCCAAGAATTGGTTCTGTGATTTCTTTTTTTACTTTGTCTATGTCATGCGACCGTGCATTTTTTGTTGCTGGTATTTTGAGAACAGGCTCCACTATTTCAGACTGGTTATACATATTTTTATTTACATTACTCTGGAAAAATGGAAAGCCATTATATTTTTTATTGATACTACCAAATGCTCTACCGCTTTCTCTTTCGTTTGGCGTATTATCTAAAGAGTTGGCTAATAGTGGTTGCCAAGGTAAATTAAGAATATCAGCTGCATCCAATAAAGAAAGTAATGGGTCAGATGTTTTGTTTTCTATATCGATCCTAAAATGTTTTCCCATCGGAATCACACTAGGCTTTGCATCTTCCACATCAGATTTTAGAGAATCCTTTGCTAGAAAGCTTTTCATTTTACCATTCAGATTTGCAAAGAAAATATCTTCTCTTTTAATCAAAGTGTTGGTGGAACTGTCACTTCTGGACTCATCTTTACCAATTATTTCATCCCCTATTCGGACAACTTGTGTTGGTATGAATGGTGGTATTATCAAGGTATTCGATTCTTCCATATTTTTTTCTGAACTATCTGATTCATTTGTTGAATTTTCCTTTTGTTCATCAGTAATCTGAAAATAACATAAAAATTAGTGACGCATTATAAAAATTGAGCCCCAATACAAAATGGCAAAGAGCCTCCTATTTATGTAGGTGTTGTGTATAAAATATTAAAATATGAAGTACTCAGCGGTTTAATCCATTATATGGTGAGAAAGAAAACCTTGATTTTCTTTATTGCAATTTTTGACTTGCATCAATATTGTAGTAAATTATAGCATAAATTGTATGCACTACTTGCATGTATATAATATATAATAATTTGCATAAATACTGTTTTTGGGTGTTTTTGTAATGCATATGAGAAATTATTTTGTAATATTTAATAATTGTTTCTTGCTAAAGTGGAATTTAAAATTATTTGTCTATTAGTGCTAGGAAAGGTATCACAAACTATTGATAAGAATAGTTTTGCAGAACACAGATCTTTTGTCTTAAAATTAAAAAAGGTGAATTTTGGATTTCATCCACACTTCTATTAACATTTTTATACTACATATGTGCATAATTTATGGAGCTATTGTATTATAACTTAGCTGAAATGCATTTCTAAACAAGATTTGGCAGGACCGCTCAATAATATGCTGAATGATATACATTTGATAAACTCTCTTTTGTAACATTGTGTAAAAGTATTTTGAGACAATTAGAAAGAAATATATTGAATGCGTTTGGGATGTGATACTGGTGGCACATGTTGAAATGGCCAAAGAAATTATGGGATCAAAACTGTGCACCCTTCCATATATCAGTAGATTACGAAGGTTGGGAAAGGTTTGCCAAGGCAGTGTGTATTGTTCATCAAATAAAATAATTTATTTTCATATAAGTCTTTCTTTGCAATGTGCAACATTTTATGCAAAGATTTTTGTCTCCTACACAGAATACATGTGCACATGTTGCAAGAATCCAAATGTGGCTGGAATAGCCTTGCAGCTTGTACAATTATTACACCAAAGCCCAACCAATGCTAATTTAAAGTAATATAACGCTATTGTTAGAATTTAAAAATTTTAGGCTTGTTTTGAAGAAGAAGAAGAATCTTAGAGGTTATTAAACTCTTCATTGAAAATTGTTTTTTTTTAATTACATTGAAATAAAGTTTTACAGATTGCATTGAGGTAGTAGCAAAACTTGAATTTGTTTTTATTTTTATCGTTATATATAAAGTTGACTGATATAACAAAAATTAATTCCCCTAAATTTTCGCCTCGCACTCGTACATTCAGAGCATGTTCCTAGTAGAGTGATATCGCAATAAAGAAAGAATTACTTCAAATCATTAATGTGCAAAAGTTACCTCGAAAATGTGCTATCAAAATTGCATTGTTTTTACACCACACATTGCAAATGTGAAATTAGTTAATTGCACACAAAAATTCAAAAACACACAAATGAATATCTAATGAGTGCACCAATCATGATTCAACAACTTGAGGATTATACCTTTCTGTTTATTTTTAGAATCTATCTTGTTGTTGAAATGTGAAAACTTGTGTGTTGAAGAAAGCTTCTCAATTAGGAGCTATTTTTACCATTCTAGTTGTAGTTTTCTAACAAGAGATCCAAAAAAAAAGAACATTAAAATTAATGCGAGTCATTTAGAGTGATATAGATTAGGATTTAAAAAAAAACTATAAACTAATTATATAAAATTTCCAACACATAAATTTTTTACAAAATACAATTTTTCTCATATTAATACTAATTTGTAACCAAATTGTCGTTTAGCTACATCAACTTCCCAAAAGTTTATTTGTTCAATCCAAAAAAAATTCAAACCATGGGGGGGGGGGTTATTACAGTTTCCAGAGATTTCTTCGTTTAACTACATCAACTTCCCAAAAATTTATTCGTTCAATCCAAAAAAAATTCAGACCGTGGGGGGGGGGGGGGGGGGTATTACAGTTTCCAGAGATTTCTTGATTTTCAAAATTTCACATAAAAAATGTACCATTTAAAATATGTGCTCATACTTTCAGTAACTTTGAAGTGTATGTACTTTGTAGTATTCACTTCGAAATGAAGTGTACTATTTGAAGTAGGTATATACTTTCAATAACTTTGAAGTGTGTGTAGTTTGTAGTGTGCACTACACTTCAAAACGTGTGAAGTGTGCACTTCAATGTTATGTAGTACTACATTGTAGTAGAGAGTACAGAGCGGACCCATCACTATAGTAGAACCTCGTTAATTTGATATTCAAGGGACCCAAAAAAAGTTTTTTAATTTTGCAGAATCCTGTTAATTAATTTGAAATTTAAGGTACAAAAAAAATTTGACATAAATCATAAAAATCATGAAAGCAGTCAAATTTTGTGAAAAATGTATTTTTGCATATTTCAAGAAATCATTGCAAAAACACAATATTTATTATGCTAATATAAATATCGCGACATTTCTATTACTAAAGTACCCAATACTGTCATATTTATTGTTCTCACTTGTATAATAATTGTAAATATTTTTTTTAATTTATCAAAAATTAAGAAAACAAAAATAATATTATAAACTAAATTTTTTTAACAAAAGATTTATGGCACAAGGGGCTAAAAATTATTTGGTTTTATATACTATGAAATTAACACATTGAGACTTGTGGGTTTTATTTTTTTTAATTATAACGAATTTCGGGCGGAATCAACTGGGTTTTAATGTAATACATATTAATTTGGATAACACCTTATTAAGTACCTTAGGATGATTACAGTCCCCAGGGTATAGTGGCAACGTTACAGGAGCTCCTGAATTAAGATTCAAGCCCTTTTTACACATGGAAGATCTGAAAAATTTATTTTATAGTAGGTATGCATATTTATTTTAGTTAGTTAATATTGTGAATTAAAATACATTTATGATAAGTTAAGTCTGACAAGCAAATGTACATATGTTTACAAAAAAAAATTACAAATATAACTTTGTTATTGACATTTACTGATTATTGATTTTTAATTTGTACGGTTATACTTGCCATACTTTACTGTTTGTTTACTATTTTACTGTTTAATATTTGACATACGATTTTCCAAAGCTATCACTAAGAAGCACTTTGTCAATTGTCCACCGAGTGAGCCCTGAACTGATCCACCCTGAGTATGCTTGGTAATGCAGCTGCACCTTCACAGGAATCCCCAAGGCTGGGTGCGGAACTAACATCTTAGATAGTATCCCCCCTCGAGTAAGTTCTGCATCATCCTTTCTATAAGAATAATAATACACACATATATAGATAGGGTGTAACAGAGTCGGTCTACAGATTAATTATCAGTCGAAAATGTTCAATCAACCATGTCCTAATATCAATAGTTATGGATATATGAACATCAAAGTTTGCATTTTTTTTCAATATTTTTGACTTATTTTTTATAAAACGTTGGACTATCATTACAGTAACTTATATTGAATATGAAAAATTTATTCCCTTTAATAAAAGTAAAATTAAATGATTAAAACCTTCCAATTCTAATTAGAATAAATTACAATTGGAATTTCTGCAGGTTTTTTTATCATTTTATTTAACTTGTATTGAAACTAATGAATTTTTCGTTATTGATATAAATTACTGTAATTATAGTTTAATTTTTTGTACTGTATTCAATATTCACTCAATATTCATCATTAATCAGACAAACCAAAATTTAGAAACAAATCACATTCATAGGATAGCCACAAAGCGTGTGAATAAATATAATATAGAAACTAAAATCGATTCTCTATATCAATATCATTTTAAAAAATCAAAATAAAAAATTAAGTAACTTATCACTTAATTGGTTTCAATTTTTTTTAAATTGTTTTACAATAGAAATGTTCTTATTGTATAAAATAATACATCATTATCTCCTGCAATTGTTCATTGAGTTTTCTAATTAAATCTTGGGATATAAAGTTCCTACATATCTTATTCTTCAAACATCCTTTAGGCATAGGTTTTAAAAAAAATAAAAACGAAGCTTTACAAATTATACATAAAATACGAGAGATCAACCAAAAACCATTTCCTCCATACAGTATGGGTAAAACGATATACGAATTATGGACATAATGACAAACAACATAGGAACTAACCATTGTACATAGAGTTCACAAATAAATATTGTCTTCCTAGGCAAGTCAGCACAAAGTGTGTGAGTTCAATGAGAATGTGCATCGTAACCAGCTCTCACTAGCTCTCTTGGAGTGCGAAAAAAAGGTTGTTGCAATAAATGCGCGGACAATCTTCATCCTCATCCTGCTTGTCAGCTACAAAGTCTTTATCACCCGAGTCATCATTAAAAAGAGCCTTTATAAGGTCCCTTCTTCTGTATTCAGTGGGATTTTTAACAACCATAACATAAAATTGAAGTTCAGCACTTGTTTTCTACCAGTCGTTTCCAAATTTTCCTGAGGTCGCGATAGCGTTATAAATCTTGTTTGCTCCAAACTGATGAACAATTAATAGCTCATGATACTTTCAACTTGTGGCTTATCATAAGCCTGAGCCCTGGCCGCAGAGTGAATTCAGGTGCTCATAGGGAGATGTCCTTATTTCTTCGAAGAAAACTACATACTACCTTCCTTTGATATAAATGAATGACAAAAACCCAATTTTTCATTAAAAAAAGGCAAAATAATTCACCAGTGTTGATGTAGATCCTTAACTCATAATTGTATATGTAGTTACATTTGTATTACAAAAATAATAAAAAACTGCAACATATCTTCTGTTCCTAAACAAATTTTGTTTTATGAATTTGAGAAATCTAAAAAACTATATTAACCACACCAATTGTTTTTAAACATATACCGGTTTCATGATAAATCTTTATATACCCTATCAACAAAAAGCAATAATCCCCTATATCAAAATCAAAAAACAATAACCGAAGACAGGTCATAAGCCCTGTGTCTTTCATCTCTTTCTTAATCCGCGTGAACGGTGGAGGTTAATTCTCACATATTCTATTCTTAACAAAAAACAATAATGAACAATGGTGTAGGGTGTTATACATAAGCAATATTTCTGAAAAAGTATCTAAAAATTTACCTAATTGCATTAGACCCACATTTTATACATGCTAATAATAACGTAGGTAAATTCTTAATAAACTCTAAAGATAAAGTTGAAAAAATTATTCCAGGATATATAAACTTAATTGTAATGACTGTTCAGCATTTTATATAGGTACCTTATACCTTAGATTTCTCAATAATAATAATTTATCAGAATTTGTAAACCATATACTGGAGACAGACCACACATAAAAAAAAACTGAATTGATATTTACTAACAAATATATAATTATATATAAGGCATAAGGTTAGATAATATAGAAATGTTAGAAATCAAAAATCCCTCAACACCAAATTATATTCCCCACTTCAATATCTCACTGTCAAACTTCACCCCTCTCCCCCACCATGAACGAGGCTATACTGCCACTTAAAACTCTTACAAATTTAATTTATGGAAGTTATTGGGCGTTCGTCCTGACGAAGACAGTATCGAAACCGGTACATGTTTAAAAACAATTGGTGTGGTTTATACAAAGTTTGTTAGTTTTCCCAAATTAATAATTATGTCCAAACACAAAGTCAATGCAATTGCAAACTGCTTGTAGGTATGTACAGATTCATATGTATAAATATAAAATAAGTGTAACTTTATATATAATAAGTTACCTTGTCAGTGGAAATGTCTCATTCAGTCCAGAATCTCCAACTAAAGTGAGAAGAATCCGTCCATAACTCACAACTGTTTGATTGGTTTTTGAACTTTCCACTCGAACATAATACTGGTGGGCTAAAATTAAAATAAAACATGTTAATATCACTAAATCCACAAAAAGTTACGTGTACAATGGCCCAAGAAATAGGATTGCCAATCTGGTGAATAGCCACTGTGTTGATATCAACTTCTTCGATGAATCATACGTCTCATTCTCATCAGCGGCAAAAAGATTGTTATCACAGTATTAAAATTACCCTCAACCCTATATGATTATACCATGTTGTTACTATGCTAGTATTGTTTTTTTATATATGTGCAATTTTTCTAATCCATTCATTTAAGTCTATTATTTTTGTAAAATCAATGTATATAGCCGATTGGCGTATGAATAAATAAATAAATAAATAAAAAAATAAAAAAAATTGCATTTCACACAAAATATTTATTAGTTTGTTATAATTTATTGATAAATATATGTAAACTCACCACAGAAGGGCTCTTCCTCTCTGGTTAGTAAATACATCTGCCCCCTTCCACTTGCTCGGTCAGCGTAATATCCCATGTTTCCACATCTTCTTCCACCATTGCAACCAAAGCAGCGACCCTTTGAATATGTTACAATTAAAATATCTAGAGGAAATTGTTTTTATAGATTATTTTTTACAATTTACTAAAACAGGTTTCTCAAGCAATTCTTTTACATACATAAAATATAAATACCTATCTTGCTCGACGAAGCTGAGATTTAGTTATCAGAATTAAAGTAAATTAAAATGCTTACTGCTAAAAAGTCATCATAAGTCTCGCAGGAAAAACTTGGGAAATGACATTTTGGCGAAACAGAATCAGTGAAAAATTTATATGCTCTTCTGTGGTTACATAATGATCGCCCTTCGATTGCCGAAGACCAAATAATGTCAGTAACAGCTCCAACAAAAAGGTTTGAGCATCCAGTTTGCATCCGGCCACCATTTGGGTAGAAATCTACATGTCCCATAGGTTGCCAAGACCCAAGGCCGCCGAGAATCAAATTCTCTCCGTTGGAGTGTATGACGTCCACGAACATGGCATCACTACTGTCCAACCGAGCTCTCGGATCTTGAGCTTCAAAGAGTGGACCAGCTGGATCGAGCCCTGAAATAAGTAGGTCATTAGCACAATAAATTTTTACTAGGTAGGTATGTACCTACCTATTTTATCTTTTAAAGTAATATGAATTATAGTCAAAATGTGATATTTTAAATATTCTTGTAGGAATTTCTAATTGGATTATATCATTAGAGAATTTTTCTAAATAAGATATATTAGGTATAATAATAATGTGATAATTAAGTATTTTTATTTTCTTTATTTGAGTGCACATTATGATTTTGTATGAAAATAGGTTTGGTGATTTTTCCAGACATGTTTTTTGCAGACATAGATTATTTTGGACATATATTATTCCGGACAAAAAAATATTATTGATATGTATAATTACATATACACATGCAGTGCAAGACAGGGGAACATAGAAACACCTTGTCTACTGAACTTAGCTTAACCTATTGAATAACTTAATATAATAAAAAAAAAATGTTGTTCAAAATAATCAGTTACTGCAAAAATCCCATCGGGAAAATCAGTGTCCGGTATAATCAGTGCTCGGAAAGATTGTGTCCGCAAATTTCGCATCCAGAAAAATCCTGTCTGGAAAAATACGGTCACCATAAAAGTAGCATTGGTAAAAAAAATTTGAATTATGGAAATAAGAAAATTCAATATAAACTTAATGTTATGTAATGGAAAAATTACCTGTTATTCTTGAGATATTTTTAAGTTGTGAACCGGCAAACCCTGCTACGTGGGCACCAAGGCTAAATCCAATGAGGTGTACTTTGTCAAATCTCAAATTGATGTGGTCCGCTAAGCCTGAGTGAATTATTAAAATAAATCTCTTGTACACACTATAACACATATAATAACAAAGACACAGCCTTAACAGATTTTAAAATTATTTTAGCTTCATTCGGTGTTTGTGGTTTTGGTAACTTTTGAAATCAAATATAGGTATATTATCTAAGAGTGAGATTTATCCCATTGTTAGTAGTAAATTTTAAGTAGTCAAAAACAAGTTACATATCTCAGACACAAGTATCGTTCCACCCCTACAATAATATGTTTTCTGATTCACACTGCCGCATCTTATATACAGATCATTGTCTTTTCCTACTGATTTTATATTTTACATTATTAATCAAACCTATGCATTTCTCTTCTTACTTTTTATTATAATCAAAATTAGTACAAGAAGCTAAAATTCATTAAAATACTCTGTACAATGTTTTGATTTAAATGTTTCACAATCACACTCTAGACTTCTAATATGTATTTGGGTAATGTTACATTAAATAAAGGAAATTGTATTTAGTACAGTAAAACAAACCTTCCAGAAGCATAGCTAACTGTTTTCCCACAAGCCTTGTGTTGGCCGCCGCTCTCACATAGTTGGGTACAAGGGCTCCCGCTTCCCAATCCACACAAATAACATTGCACTCTTCCTGTAATTATTAAATTGGATATCTTCATTATCTTATTTATTATATCTATCGAAAACACAAAAATAAAAATTGAATAAACTTCTTTAAAAATATAAAGCCCATTTATTTTTAACTACCTACAAGTAAACCATAAATTGAGTAAAAATAATTATGTCTGGCATATGAAAATATTCAACATTCTTAAATCAATTATGCTTTCCATGTCCAGCCTAAATACGTAGCAGGGGCGTGCAGTGGAAACATCGCAGCATGGCTTTTACGTAATATTTGGAAAACAAAATCAGAATACAACATATATTTCGCAATATTTCTATCACAATTGTTGTCATAGTATTCATATGTTCATATATCGTAAAAATCTGTAGCAAAAATATTTGATTTCTATTTTTTTTCCATTATATACGTCTACAAAAAAGTCATGCTTCAATGTTCCCATTGCACGCGCCTGCTAAATAGGTATCCACTTACCATTTATTAAATTTTTGAAAAGTTAAAGTTTTAAAACACATTAATTAAAGTCCCAAAATACTAATTTCATAATTAATTAACCTAGATAATTTGAAAACTCGTAATTTGAAAAAATTTTAGACCCTTGTATCATAAATCAATACATTTCACATAATTCGATTTTTTTTAACAAGTTATAAAAAACTAATAATGCACGCGGCTTTCTGATCGCCCGCACGTGTGGGATGTCCTTTATGTATTTCGCGGTACCTTGTGGGATCGTTTTTATGTATACAAATTATATATGATATATTTTTTATTATGTTACTTTAATATACAATACTTCCTCAAATACAAATAATTATTTTTACTACGTACTATATATATCTACATACTATGTTTTGTATCTTCATACCATTGTAAACTATGCCTGTCTCAACACAGATATTTCTAGTGAGACAAGGACGGTCCAAGCAATTTTTTTTATATTTGACTTAAATAGAAATTAACAAATAAATAAACAAATAAATATTGCGATCTCTCAAATTGGAGAATCTTATGCAAGCTTTCCTCAGTTGGCTGCCTGGAATGGTTTTACTTTGTGCCAATTCCTCATACCCTACACACTTGAAATTGTTCTTCACTTTTGAAAATCATAAATTCCTCTTTGTCGTAAGAAGTTATTGCTGACTTATCTTTTTATTTCACGTACCTACTTGTATTTCTAATTAACGGGGCTTCGCATAATTCTAAATGTTTTTTCTTGGGTCCCTTGAATTTCAAAATAACAACATTCTATTGTATTGATTTGATAATATGATTTTTGCATGGCTGTCATTGTGTTTCATTGTTTGTTATTATTAATAATTCTCTATGTAACGTCCACTGTTTACAGCCATAACTGGTGGCCGAAATATATTGAATTCTCTGTATAATAATACTCTGTAAATCAAGGTGCGTTTTTTGAGAATATTTTCACATTGACCAAAAATAATGTCATCAAATAATTATTAAATATAAAAAATTTCGTATAGGAGAATTATGTTTTGATTTATACAGGGTTATTTTTAAAACATTAATAATCTCGCAGGACTATACTCCTGCCTTGATTATGAGTCGAAAATGTTCGAGCTATCATGACCTAATATCAATAGTTACGGAGATATGCGACATCAAAATTTGCATTTTTTTTTCAATACTTCTGACTTATTTTTTGAAAAACGTTTGACTATCATTATAGTAACTAATATCAATTACGAAAAATTCATTCGTTTCAATCCAAGTTAAATAAAATGATTAAAACCCCGAAAAAATTCCAATTAGAATGTTTTCCAATTGGAATTCGAAGGTTTTTATTTTTTTATTTGGCTTGTATTAAAGGGAATGAATTTTTCACACTCGATATAAATTACTGTAATGATAGTCCAACGTTTTACAAAAAATAAGTCAGAAATATTGAAAAAAATGCAAACTTTGATGTCACATATCTCCGTAACTATTGATATTAGGTCATAATAGCTTGAACATTTTCGACTCATAATCAAGGCAGGAGTATAGTCCTGCGAGGTTATTAATGTTTTTCAAATAACCCTGTATACCAATAGGACATAACATCTACTAATTCATGTAAAGCTGAAATTCGAACATGTAAAACCTATCGGTAAAATCTTCTAATCCTGGCCTGCTATTTTTGAATTATTTGTAGCTTAGATGTTATTTTGGGATAAAATGTACCTACCACGGCCATAAGAGCAGACCTCATCTCATATACCCAGACATGGTCACAATTGGAGCCGAATCCATGGACTATCACTTTGGTGGGGCTAGAGGAATTGAAGGCCCGGTCGGCCCAGCGCCAAGCGGCGGACAGGTTCCCGAATGGCACATCTAGGAGAGGGATGTCACCCCTGAAATTAAATCCGATAGAAAGATCGTGATTAACTTTTTTTTTGGTTTTGTGATTCTTTTTTTTTTTCGTGTGCGAAAAAACAATGTTAAAATCTCTGTATTAAGGCGGCATAGTACATGATTCACGTTTTTGCAGTCTGGAGAGTCAATTTAGTGTAAAGTTTTCGAATCTTATTGCTAAAATTACAGCTAACCATGCATTCAATCAATTTTATTATGATAGGTCCATTTACTCTTAAAGAATTTGTTTAAAAAAGTTAAAAAAATACTTTGTTATTATTACAAAAAAATATAAAGTAAAAAAAATACTTTGTTATTATCACAAAAAAAATCCCGAAGCCCTATTTAATAGAGTTATCTTTGGTACACTTTTTCTCGAAATATTTCCACTGAAGACCATATATTTTTTTAAATAAATTGAATAAAAAAAGTTCAAACAGAAAGTTTGGTGGAAAATATATTATTATTTTTGGGTAGGTTGTTAAATACAACGTTTACAAAAAGATAAAAATTCACGTTCCGTCTCCTATATTGCAGCATCCAAAAAACCATTGAAAAATTGATTATTTTAATTCAATTTTACATGCGTACTAAGAAAATTTCACTGTCATTAATATAAAAATATAACTGTCAAGATACAGAAATAGCAATATTGCTTAGTTCAGAATACGGATGATTATCATTTTATTTGACTTTTATTAATGCGAATTAATTTTAAATATTTGATATAAGTTACTTTCATGAAAGTCTTACGTTTTGAAAAGATAATCAGATTTTTTTTATTTCTATATTCTCTTTATACTTAACCATATTTTCACGGGTGTACGACTATATAGTAATTAATAACAACTCTTGCGTGACCGCGCAACACGAGTTGAGCGCTGATTGCTTGTCACATTCTAAATATTTAAAGTCGTCTTTCCAGTAAGTTACGGACAGACAACGAAATTATTATTATTATTATTTTGTCTTTATTCTACATTTTAAGTATAACTTCTGACGCGCATACATAAGTACACGCATAATTTTTTAAAGTGGTTTTTATTTAAATTATTTAACATTGATATTAAACAAAATGCTATAAAACAATACAAAATATAGTTTAAATTCACACACGTCATACAATTTTTCAACGCTAAAGAAAAAATAATAACATAATGTTGCATGTAATGGAGATCTTAAAAAAATGTTTTTCTTAAAAATCAGAAAAATAGCATAAAAAAGCAAATTTTAGTGAAATTATGCGCGAAATTATACATTTCCGAAAGAAACAATACCCATTGTATTACGGTCGGCTTTGTCACATCTCTAATATAAGGATCGAATAATTATCGTATAGAAAAATGTCGTCAAACTTGCAAAACTTACGTTCATGTAGAAAGGGTTACGTATGTAGCACTACGCAGTTAAAAGGTCAGGCGTTAAAGTTTGCACATTTTTATTTCGTTTAATAGTATTGTATATTTCTCGATATCATCTTTCGTGTAAAAAATAAAGCCATGTATTCACTAGGGGACAAATCGCGAAACATTCCGCGCAGCATGTCGCATCAATATCTACGCTCATGTTTCGGGGACAATGACGCTGTCATTTGACGTGTACACACCGGGACTCACATATCACTTGTCGCGGAAATATCACCCAGTGAGGTTATGATGACAGCTGCGCATCTATCTACACTTGTCGCCCGATGAGGTTATGATAACAGCTGCGAATCTATTTATTTTAACGAGTTTATCGAAACGTAAGAGGAGAAAAATGTGGTGGGTGCGAAATTATTTACTGCAAAGAAAAAGGAGGATGGATATTTTATGCGATCTTCGAATATCTGACGGATCTTTTGTCAATTTCACTCGAATGACAACAACTGGTTTTGTCAATTTATTACAAATAATCGGGCCTTCCGTAGCCAAGCAAGACAATATTAAGGAACGCTGTTGGCCCTCACATCATTTTATTTTTATATTTACGGTTTGAAGTGTCCCACAAAATTGTACGGCGATGAGTTGGAGAACAATAATTTCGTTTTCCCACATTAATGTCAGTTGGCAGATACACCGTATGCGCATTCACTTGTAAACAAACCACGTGATACTGACACGTAGCCCGATGTCCCCGTGAGCTCACTTGAGTACCGTGCGCGTGGCAACGTTTCCGCGGCACGTAGAAATGCCCCGCTATGTTGTGCGCGACGTCGCGGAACAGTGCGCGACGTTGCAACGTCACGTAGACTCTATGCCGCCCATGATGTTGAGAGATAATTTGTCCCCTAGAGAATACATGACTTAATACACTGTCGAGCGACTATAGCGCTATTTTAGCGGGAAATTATTAAACTAATGCGAATATGGAAGGTATGGCAGCCTCTTAATCAAGAAACTGAGTGTATTGTATACAATGGTCAATTTTTTTTAATTTGATTGAATTTAAGTAAATAAAGGCCTTTCTCTTTCTCTTTATCTCTCTTTCTAATAGGTCAACTCATGTTATTGTGTCTAATCACATACTGTACATATGAACTGATAGTATGCTTTAATATTGTGAGTTGTTCACAGCAACACAGCAGGCCCCGGCCATTTCTCAAACTTAGTTGGTTCATCTTGTTATTGATTGACATCTCAGTCTTTATACTTTCATATTCCTAGTAACAATTTTAACAATGTTTTGGCATGTTATAAGACAAATAATTCCAGTAAATATTTCATTTTCAAAGCGTTATTGGAAATGGATAAAATCATAGAAATAAATGATAAATAAACCTATCATCGAAACTCATTATACATTACCACAATCTGGATAAGGTTCAAAATTGAATAAATCAACCATATTGGAGAATATAATCATCCGTAGTAGATAATATCATCTTACTCTTATCAAAACAGTAAAATAACTCCATAAAATATAATACATATATGTGATACCAATTGGAAAATATTGCCATAGTCATAAATCTTTCCCACAATGAAAACCAAGGAAATGTTACTGAACAGTTTAGGGCTTGATATATTTGCTTGATTTACGACAATTCTTTCGAGCTACGTATTTTTACTTTTTAATGTATCTAAGTGCACGTCAATTTGTATAAATGAAACAAAATTCGTTTTTCTGTTTACAACAAAATCCAACAAGATCCACTTAGATAATATTATTTATATACTCCACAGTAAAAAACTGCTATATTTATATGCTATAATATAACTTTTGAAATATAAAATTCCTCCAGGTGAATGTAGGCTTGCAATATATGCTTATATGGGAGTGTGAAATTATGCCATACCTGCTTTTAGTTGAGTACAAGAGGAACCGAGTGTTGATCTCTTGCGGTGGGCTGGGCAGCATCTCTAAGTAGCTGAATGGTCCAGAGTCTTCGAAGCACCCCAGTTGATCATAGCACACTCTGCTACCTTGAGACCTCTTCATCCTGTCAATAATCAACAGGAAACAATAAATAAATATGTATAAATTCATTATATGTATAATAATTGACTCTGGAGTACCTCTGCAGAGAATATGTGATTCTGAATGATGCGAGAGAGGCTGTGTTTGAAGGACTAATAATTATGGCAGGAGGTCGTGTCTGATTGCGAATGCGGATTTCCTTAAGGGTGATAGGAATTTGTCCCTTTTCAGAGCCTTCATTCATGTGTGGATCTTTCATTAGGGTGTGACTGATTGGGTAGTTTTATTTGTTTTTGATTTTTATTTATTTTTAGTCTATTAATATTTGATTTAGTCTAGTTTTGATTAAATTTGAATTGTTTTACTTTTTTGTTTCTGCCAGCAGTTCATTTCTGGACTGTGAGACCATTGCTTGTTTGTGTTGCCCTTTTTTTGCCCTAAAGGGAGTACCGTTTTCATAATTTCTCTATCTCCATGCTGCAACCTTCCTTTATTTATACTTATTTATATATTCTTTTATTATATTTAAAAAATTTCATGATATGTGCATATTTCGTGGTATCTTTTATATTTTGTTTTATTTTGCTATACTGGTATTTACGCTTTGTTATTTATTGTGATTTTATTTTTAAGCTTTGCTATTTTATTTGAAATAAATTCTTGTTTTCATAATACACCCCAGAGACAGTGAAATAGTTTTTGCAGTTTCCTAGCCGATCCCACAAGTGCCTCGCTACGCCGCTCGTCAGCGGCGTAGTGAGGAAACTGCTTTAGCATTAAAACAATGCCCATCTGAATGAGAAAAATGTGCCAATACGGAAGCTTTTGTTTGTAGAACGGTCCTGGGCCTTGGTAGATCCCACATCATGCTACGTATATGTTTCCAGACATATATAGAAAAATACCAACAATAAATATTAAAAAAGGAAGAAGAATGAATATTTAAGGCTTCACAAAAAATGTCTATGAATATGTTACCGATATTCCTCACTGCGAGAACCCAAAATTTGCAAGATAAGTCATTTTACGTTTATAGGAACGTCTAAATATTTGATAGTAACAAAATGTCAACAAATACATTTAACGGAGGTGTTAATGTAAATACAGTAGAGCCTCAATAATTCATACTTAGGATAATCCGAACGTCTCTATAATCCGAACAACCTAATGATCCCCCATCTGTCACCGGACGCAATATTTTTCTGTAGTTACGTATGAGCTCAGGATAAAAAAAACCACGGAAGCCTCTTTGGCCTGAACAATTCAGAAACAGAACAGAGAAGATGTTGCTACGTGAACTAAGAGACAAAGCTTTTTTTGTTCGATAAATAGAACCCACCAGAGTAAAATTGATCAGTTTATGATTGAGTAAATGTATTTTGTTGTTTAATATAATTTTCGTTAAATATAATTTTCAAAAAGAAACAGCAATTTTATTTATTTAACATATTATAACCCGAACTTTCCGCGAGTCCGAACAGGGGTAGGTTTTTGACTGTTCGGATTATCAAGGCTCTACTGTACTACAAATTAATAGATATGTAGTAAAAATCCTCTACGAAATTCATGTTAAATGTTTGAGTGGAGGAAGACTCTTAAGGAGGCCAAGACCCACCAGGGATTGTAGAGCCAATAGTGATGATGATGATTCTTCTTATGTAAATATCTTATATTTAAAAATTAAAAGTATAAAAATTTATTTTTAAAAAATCGTCGACTCTTTCTATCATAACTTTTCACTCTAGCAATTTTTACTGTCAGAATACCTCGAATTTCAAACTTGTAAAGTGAATGTCCCGCCTTAACGAATGCTTATCTCAAATTGAGATACTTACCAACAATTCTTCTTTTTGTATTTTAATTCATAGTATCTAGGCGGTTGGTTTTTAAACTCTAGACGAGCTCATTTTTTAATTGTCCCCCGAACAATCAGCAGCATGCTGATTGTTCGGGGGACATGGGGACATGAGCTTGAGCATGGGAGCCACGTTGGAAAACGTTGGGTTAAACCTTCACCGCGAAAATACCAAATAAATAAATACCAAACAATGTTTCTTCACTTGAGAATGTTAGATATTAGATTTTTCAGTTAGATGCCTAAAAACATTATTTTCTTTTTATGAAAGTTCGAATATTACAAGAAAAAATATGAATATGAATAAACCAGGTACTAATAATATTTTTATATCTTGTACCTGTATACGTATACGTATTCCATTTTGAATGTGACCATTTGCCTTTTAGTTCCGCCGGTGCGCGGTGCTTTGTATCTGTAGAATGGATATTTTATTTATTACGCAGTTTTAGCTAATTACTTAAGTGCTGGAAGTTCCTAATGACGCAGTTGAAAGCAAATTTCATATGTATTCTCGAGTTTTAATTATGGTATTTAAAAAAAACTTTACTTTATGCATCGGCATTATTCGGTACAGACATACATATACATGGTCTGTTCAACAAGTATCGCGAATTTTGTGTTTTTTAAAAAATTATTTATATATTCATGAATATCTATGTTGTCTCCTTCAAAGTAATCCCTACCAGATATTATACACTTGTGCCAACGTTTTTTCCAATCCTCGAAGCACTTCATTTTTTAGTGATCTTGTTGAGCTCCTTCTTCGATGCCGTCTTTATCTCCTCAATCGTAGCGTAGCGTCGTCCTTTCATGGGCCTATTCAGTTTCGGGAACAAATAAAAGTCACAGGGGGCCAGATCTGGGGAATACGGTGGCTGCGGCATTATAAGTGTGTTGTTTTTGGCCAAAAATTTGCGCACAACCAACGATGTGTGGGCAGGGGCGTTATCATGGTGCAAAAGCCAATTTTTGTTCTTCCAAAAATCCGGGCGTTTCCGGCGGATTTCTTCGCGCAAATTGTGCATAACTTGCAGGTAATATTCCTTATTGACCGTTCTATCCTGTGGCAAGAACTTATGATGCACCACGCCCCTGAAATCGAAGAAAACTGTAAGCAAACCTTCACATTCGACCGAAGTTGGCGCGCTTTTACGGTCTTGGCTCGTGAGGCAGCTTCCATTGGGATGATCGAGCATTGGTTTCCATCATAATCATAAGCCCATGATTCGTCACCAGTTATGACCCTCTGGAGCAAATTTGGGTCGTCGCGGACAGAGTCCAACAGCTCCTTAGCAATGTTAATGCGATGCTGTTTTTGGTCGAAATTGAGCAATTTTGGTACGCATTTCGCGGCAACCCGTCTCATGCCCAAATCATTGGTAAAAATCAAATGGCACGAGCCAATCGATATGTTTAGGTCCTCAACAACTTCTCTAACGGTATTTCAACGATTGGCCAATATTATTTTCTTAATTTCATCAATGTTTTCGTCTGATGTTGACGTGCTCGGGCGTCCGGCACGCTCTTCGTCGTTCACATCTTCTCGGCCCTCTGAGAACTAGGGATGGGCGTTGAATGGACGGACTAGTTGAAATCAACCGTTGACGTTACATCGACGCGTCGACGGTTTACGTTTATCGCATGGACTAGTTGAATTCGTAGACGGTGGACGGCGGACGCCGTGGACAATTCAAGATTCAACGTAATGCAAAGCAACGAGCGAGAGCAAGACAAAACGTCTCCGTTTATTTCTCTCTCATGTCTCGCTGTCGACTTGTAGACGCCATAGACGGCTCGACGGGTAATTTCATTTCAACTCTAAAGTACATGATCATAGAGTGCAGATCTGTGTACACGAACTGTGACAGAGATTTGAAATTTGAATGCATGCGTAGGGAGAGATAGGCTTAATAAGCTATTATCTATTATTTTTTACTTAATTTTTGCGATGTGCACGTGCGACGTTTCAGTGAATTCCCAATTTTACGCTGTATAAAATAAAACAATTCTGATTAATTATTTTATTTTTTATTGAACTATTATTAATTAACAGGCCGGCTAAATATTTTTCTAAAATTAATATTTTATTCGATCGATCTCGACTTCTTATATCTACCTGAAAAGGGATGGTAAAATTGAATTATTGTGTTATTTCGTTACTTTTCAACTTAAGCATATAAATGATAAACAAACTTGTAGGGAATAAAATTTTCTATACCTAACTATGGTCCTTATTCAGGAGTCGAACATTAATTATTGTATATGTAATATAATCTTGAATTTAGGTTTAATTAATTTTTATCAAAAATTCCCTATTTTCAACTTTATAGATAAAAAAATAAATCTATTATAATTTTGTTTACACCACTTTTTATTGGTTTTTTACATGTTTCGGGAACAATGTTCCTTTTCTCAGATTGAGCCTTAAACTAAAGTTGACAAATAATACAGATATATTTATTTATTAATAATGTCACCACAAAGTGAAAGTCTGACTTTGAAAGATGTATTCTTCAATAAATTTCTAGATAACATCTCAAATGTAAAGTATTTTTAAATGATGTATTTATTTATAAATTTATAGATAATAAATAAATGTAAAGGTTTTTATCATTTTATTTAACTTGTATTGAAACGAATGAATTTTTCGTAATCGATTTGAGTTAGTGTAGTGATAGTCCAACGTTTTAAAAAAAATAATACTCATAATCAAGGCAGGAATATAGTCCTGC
>JADDOH010007371.1:0-10154 GCA_016648135.1 Agrypnia vestita | reverse complement strand
TATTATGAGCATGCTTATGTCATTCGCGGCTAGTATCGATTATCAATGCGATCTTCTCAGTCCGCGACAGATGAAACAAATATGGCGCGTTGGGGAGATGATAAAACATTACTTTTCGTGACTTATTATAGGAATCACGAATGTCTGTGGAATACTCGGTCACCACTATGTAAAAATAATAAAGCAAAAAATAATGTTTATGAAACTTTATTAAAAATCATGAATGATTCAAATCTTACAATAAAAATTATAAAAACAAAAATCAAAAATATTTTGATTTGGTTCACTTGAATTTTCTATTTCAGTTAGCAAAGTTTCAATTTTGAACTAGGGTTCCTCTCTATTCTATAACGAGAGCATGCCACTAATAAGCATGTGTGTTTGATTGTTAGCTTTGAGCGTGCTTATTTATGAGCATGCTTAAAATAAGCATTCTAATAATGAGCAATTGTGCAAAGTTGTTAGGGCATGCTAGTTTTGAGCATGCTAATGAGCATGCCAGTAATAAGCATGTGTATTAATTCGCGATAAATGTCTGTATCCCCCTTCAGCAGAAAACAATAAAGAGCAATGTTGTGTTGTGTATGAAGAATTTTTCGGGAAAAGCATTTATTTACCTTATTGTATTAGATCTGCGTTTTATATTAAAAATAACTTAAATTGAAGTCTCAGACTTCAACGCGGAACAGGAAGGACACAGGCGTACGAGGCGAAGAGTGTTAAATATAATAAAAAACGGATGTCAAAGTAACAATGCTATTCGGTACTAACACAAGAGGAGCGTGATAGATAAGAATTACGTAAAAAATGAATGAAGAATAAAGAAATACTGAATATAAGAGGGTTAGATGCAAAAGCGCCACTTTTGCATGACAAGAATACAGAGCGACGTATTTGAACATGATTATTTGGCAAAGAATGTCAGTTTGACGATTCATATTTAATTTTGAATGAATGTTTGTGCGTTTCAAATCATTTTTTTACGCTTCAACAAGCCAAGAGGCCCAATTACAGAAGCGGAACACACCACAAAACAACCAAGCTTGAGTAAAACACATAGATTAATTGTGACCTCACCGGGAATCGAACCCGGAACCCTCGGTGTGGAAAGCCAGTGTCATGCTCACTGGACTACGAGGGCCGCCATTTTTATCAACACAATATTTTATTTTCGTCGAAAGAATCACATAATTGTTTTCAATTGGATAATTATTATTAGTTGGCGATGTATTTAATAAAATTCGCGGTTAAATACTGCCGCCCGCTTGGCTTAGCAGCAGGCCTTGCTTAAATGTTAGTCCTAAATTATTATTTCGAGGTCCGATACAAAAAGGATGTTTATCTACCATTAAAATTCGGACTGACATTAAAAAACCCCGTGAGAATTATGATGGAGGTAGAACCAAAGAAAACATATGTGTGTAGATACGTATATATATTTTTTTAATTTGGAAGAGTTTTATCACTTTATTCGACTTGTAAAAGCGAATGAATTTTTCATAATCGATATAAGTTATTGTAATTAAAGTAAATTTTTTCGCAAAAAACTAAGTCAGAAATATTGAAAAAATACAAACTTTGATATCGCATATCTCCATAACCATTGATCATGTTTGATTAGGTTCTTGGCTGCTTGAACATTTTCGACTCATTATCAAGACAGGAATCCACCTGAATAGTTTTTTCTATAAGCTGTGAGACACCCGATATATCTTAGACACATTATCTTGCCACCCCTACACAGAATAATTTTTTTCTACATGTTTCTGTCTCGTTGGCATCTACAATATTACTAAATACAAATTAATACGTTCTACTATATTGCAGTAATATTTTTTTAATTACTTAAAGTCTACGATATTCTGAGTACTCTAGATGCGGCTACTACCACAAGTGCATCAGCTCTAGTAGCTTTTACTAACTACTTATTATAATGAATTGGAAGGGTAAAAAATTCTGGCAAAAAACCATATAATAAATTACAGTCTACTCGTGAGCCTTCTATTTATAGGACACTTTGAAAATTTCAATTTTAACATTATTTCTAACGCTTTAATTTATTTTTATTTACTCTATTTCTAAATTTAAAACATTTTTAACGTTCTGAGGGAGTCTCCGAAAAAACATAAAAAATGAAACATAATCTAATAGCATTTTGTTGATACTACCTTGTTTGTATTGGATTGGAAATATTGTTGGATTTTTGAATTGGAATTTGAAATCAGACTGCCAAATTTGTCGTATAATTTTACGTCATCAACGATCGCGTTTCTTTTGTTAACAAACCACCGGGGAAGTATGGGAAGCAATATAAATTTAAAAAGAAGACGTTTTAAGGGATTGCACCATCTTGGAAGCGTTAAATTTAGAAAAAAACTATTTCGGCTATTATTATTAAATATCTTAAGTATTTATTGACGAACTTATTATATTACACTATCATTTTACTAGCTGTATCTAACTCGTCAAAGATGTCGGTAATTTTACATGTCGGTTCCTAAGGAATAAGTATTTATTTATTTAATAAAAAAACTGTTGGAAAAAATAGTCGTAAAATAAAAATTCGTACAAAAAAATAATTTCGAAAAAAAGCAATTCGTAAAAATAGTACAGAGAAGTTACGGACGTTACAAGAAGTTACGGGAACAGATAGACACAGACAGACGGACAGGCGAACGGACTGACGGTAAAAAAAAATATTTGGAAAAAAAAATCGAAAAAATTTTGGTTTTTTTTTTTAAATAAAATAGAGGACATACTTTGAAATATCTTCTTCTTTTCGTGCCTTGTCCGTTCAACGGACGTGGGCTATCATGTTGGCTCCGAGGACTTTGTTCACTGCGGCTCGGAACAGCTCTACAGTAAGTAGACTGATCAAACCACTGTGTGAGATTTTTCAGCCATGATGTTCTCCTTCTTCCAGATCCCCGACTTCCGGCAATCTTTCTCTGTATTATGAGCTGCAAGATCTCGTACTTCTCTGGATGGCTCATCACATGTCCGAGATATCGAAGTTTTCGGATTTCGGATCCGTACCATAACCTCTTCGTTCGTAATTCTGTTCATCCAACTTATTTTGAGTAGTTACCTATTCTTCTGTAGATTCCACATCTCGAATGCCTCAAGTCGCCTTATTAATTTCGAATACCATATGGTATTCTCAGTCGTGGTTACCAGTCACTTTGCTGGCGAGCTGCTAACCTGCAACGGAAATTATTTGGCACTCTTTGAATGGTTCGATCGCATTTCTGGTGCATTTCTGGAATTAATGCCGGAAGCCTTCAGCAGAGCTGTCCGGCGTGTGGGTGGAGGCGTGAGCGGAAACCTTCTGTTCTGCCTTGAAGTTGATACCAATACATTCAAGTTATCCTCATACGTACATAGAATATAATAATAAAAACAATATATACGTATCCATGTAGTAATAATATTTAAAACATGTAACGTCCAACAGGCGTGCAACCAGATTTATGTTACATAAATTATATTATTGTCACGAGATTTTTGACGTTTCAGAATGGTCTGGAAGCCGGTTGAAAACGCGAATGCATAACAGAAGGTTACTGTTGTTTTGACGAAAAGCGGAAACCATAGATCGAGGCGAATAGATAACGAACTGTGAATCGGCTCAAATTCGATATGCAACGGCGAGAAAAGTGTCACCAGAGACGACTAGAACTTTTTAGCGAAACAAAAAAATAGTGATCCAGCTAAAGTTTGTGTCCAGTGACTTTGTTCTTAATAAAAGTATACACATTCACAGGTGTTTTATTTGGATACCACTGCAGCGAACCCGTGGCAATACGTATAAAATCCTTGTGTATTTCCGTGTGTCACATTGGAAATTTGAATGGAAAATTGATACATCGACTTTTTTGTTCTGAAGCTCAATTTGTTTAAATAGTAAAAAAAATCAATCAAATGTCAGTAATTTGAAAAAATAGAACAATCAAATGTTGATGTAGTTGATTTAAATTTAAAGCAGTAATACTTTATACAAGTAAGGTAAGGTTGGTAGGTAAGGTAAAGTTAGGTAGGATAGGTAATCATTAAAAGCTCAAAAGCAACAGTTCATGGAGAGATCCATGCTTGGTACAAGCCTAAGAGATTTGTTTGTTTATTTATTTATATTTAATTTAAATACAAAACTTTGGTTGGACTGTGCCTGTCTCACTAGAAATATCTGTGTTGAGACAGGCATAGTTTACAATAGTGTGTAGGTACAAAACATTGTATATAGATATATAGTAGAATAATTATTTGTATTTGATAAGTATTGTATATTAACATAACATAATAAAGTGATTAAACTAACATAATAGAAAATATATTATTTACAGGGTTATTTGGAAAACATTAATAACCTCATAGGTCTATATTCCTGCCTTGATTATGAGTCGAAAATATTCAAGGTATCATGACCTAATATTAATATTATGGAGATATGCAAACTTTGATGTCGCATATCTTCAAAACTATTGATATTAAGTCATGATAGCTTGAACATTTTCGACTCATAATCAAGGCAGGAATATAGTCCTGCGAGGTTATTAATGTTTTCCAAATAACCCTGTATATGAGGTTATAGTGTGTTTGTGTAAGTGTGCCTATTTTATCTCTCTCCTTTTTTCGGATCCACTGTTTTATTTTGCATTTTATGTTAGGGTTGTAAATTGTGATTAGCCCGGATTGTTTTAATTCATCAAGCATGCAATAAAGTAATTTGGGTCCAAAATAGTTATAACCTTTTTCTATACGTGGTATGTAACCTTGGGATTTGTAGATTGAGTTTGTTTGACCATGTGGTAATTATTGTTTGAGTTGGTAGAATAAGAAGTAACGAAATTAAGTGCAGAACTAGAGTAGTGGATATGATGAATCTTGTAGCGAAGTTAAAATGTTCATAATGATCAGTTTTCAAAATTACAGGTCTATTTTTTGTGTTATTGATTACTACAAAGGATTTACGATGATTATTTTGAGGTGTTTCATCAAAATGAAGACAGCCCAGTTTAAGAAAAGTGTCGTAACCGTTATACAGAGAAAAACAGAAAAAATTGCGGGTTTGAAAAAATGACATTTTAAACAGACAGTACTTTTACCAAGGCGGTGATAGAATTGGAAATATGGGAAAATTATGGGAATAAACGCCAAACAAGATTTTGATCATTAAAGAATGTATGTGACGTTGTGATATTTAATTAATATGAAAGAAAAAAGTTTAGATAAATAAGTGATTGTTGACTTCCTTAGTCGAGTGTTAAAGGTAAATCTTCAAATATTAAACAAATTAATCAGAGGAATAAAATTCAAAAAAGTTTAAATAAAACGATGTATGTATCTTATATAAATTCCGACATTTTTTCTTCATTATTCTTGCAAAATATTACGGTAAATATTTGTTTGAGAGAAAAAATAATTAATTTTTAAAAGAATTTGACTGGGGTATGAAGAAGATAAAACCATTTGGCCGGAACTTTAAAGGTCAAGCCTTTCTAAATAATTTCAAAATAAATGACAGTTTTTTTTATAATTTTTAACAATTTCATTTGTAGATATCAAAATAAAGATAGAGAAAAGTAATGGTGGTCTTTGATAGATATCATTAATTTTAATGACTTTTTTCCCGATTAATTGACACTAAGTGACATGAAATTATTTTGTTTTATCTTGACGACTGATAGAATCCCTGTCACTCTATTTTATCAGTATCTAATTACTGAAAAATAGGTAAATTTATGGACTAATTATTGTCAAATTTTATTATTTTAGCAGCGTAAATAATTGAAAGAGTTTTTTAATCTTTTAAAGTTATATTATATTTTTATTTTATTTATTTATTTAATTACATACCTAGTACAAACCGGTGTTAATTTCATATATCATATATTTGAATAACAGAATTACGCTTACACATATTTAATAGAGAATTTAATTCTCGTGTATATAGTAGCATTATATTAAAATAGGATATAATGTTAGACAAATAGAATGTATCTAGAAACATTAGATAATGTTATAAAAATTAAGAAGGAATTGTAATAAATTTTAAAAATATATATTGATTGTTTTTGATGAGATTTTTTCATAGCGTATATTTTTTATACATACGTACGCTATGAAAAAATTTATATTTAAACATTCCTTTTTACGAAAGATTTAGTGACATTATAAGCATAGCCAAGCAAGCAATCTCCCAAAATTGTTCGAAGTATACAGGTAGATTAGAGAACATCACCAAGAAATTTTGGTGTCAATAATATTAGGTATTTCCTAAATAATACTTTATTTATTTAAGACGGAAAAAAATTATAGAAAATTCAAGACTAAATTGAAAAATCTTCTACAAAAAACCATCACAATAACGCAATGAAAAAATCTTATCAAAAACAATCTATATATACTTTTAAATGTTATTACAATACCTTCTTAATTATTAATTTTTATAACTTAATTTAATGTATCCTTGTGTATACCTTATTTACTTATTCTAATGTCTCACATTTTTGTATTCTTGTTTTGTTTATATCTTACTTAATTTAATGTCTTAATTTTGCTTAATGCTTCTTTTTCTATATCTTACTTTTTTAATCTAATGTCTTACACTAACGATTTCATTAATAATAGATATATACATGTATGACACTGCCCCCACTTTTAAACACGAGAATAAATTCTCATTTAAAAGTGGGTAAGCGTGTAATATAAATGTGTATTAATTAAATTCCGTCCGAGGTTCGCGCTCTACTTTCAACCGTGTAATTTCGTTTTTTAGCCATGAATTTGAACGAAATTACGGACGTTACGGGCAGACAGACAGACAACGAAATAATGTTTGATAAGGGCAAGGGAGCCTCCAGTCCAGTAGGTACAACACTGGCTTTTCATAAAGGAGATTCCAGGTTCGATTCCTGGTGATTACATCTATGACATTACATCTATGTATGTGATTTTCTCAAGCCTGGGTGTCTTTGTGAAGTGATTCGCTGCACTGATTTGGCCTCGTGGCCAGTTGTAGCCTTAAAAAAATGTCATGTGTAACGTAATAATGAAATATGTTTTGTGGTCCAAAAATGCATAATTTTTGTCGATGACGATACTAATTGATCGATCAGTCCATTACTCTTACCCTAGGAGAATAAAATTTACGTAGAAATTGGACTTTTGATAGCAACTCATTTCAATAGGATGAACCTGTGGATAGGATAAAATGAGGAACAAATATTGAATAAAATTAATTAATTAAGATATTATTTAAGTCCTCACAAGGCGTGGTAAAAAAAATCATATAATTTTCTACTTTTTAGCCTAAATATCACCCAGTGTAAAAAATCACTTTGGTAGGAAACTAGAGCCATCTTTTGGTGAGTTCATTAACTAATTTCCCTTAAAAGCTTTGATTCATTAATTATGATGGATTAATTAATTAATTAATAAGTAAATCTGATAATTGATGGATGTACTGTCATCGAGAATACACCTTTGTACAATATTTTAGCTCGATTGGACGTTGGGAAGCTGGTGAAATATCGATTATAAGATTCCGTCTAGACAAACAATCAAACAAGTGAAGCTAATATAAGCGCAGTAAAAAAATAAATTGGCTCGTTATATCTATTTCCGTGAGCTCCTCCTCCGTTACTGACATGCAATCTTCCCCGGTGTATGCTAGTTCGAGACAGAAAAAAGATCAAGAAATGTATTATTTTTTTTCAAATTATTATGTTTTAAGAAAAACGTTGCTTTCCAAATGGGATACGCTGCATTGTAGATATTTAATTTGTTAATGTGAAAATGGTCTTCTTTTCTGTCTCGAACAAGTATGTACCGGGGAAATTCGTACGTCTTTCACAGAGGAGAAACTCTACGGAAATAGACAGGACGCGGAGATTTTTTAAAATTTAAAAATAATAATATTCTAATATAAACCTTAATAAGTGCCAAAAAAAAACCTTTATAAAAATGATAAAATTAAAACAATTTTGAACTCTTATCCACTAATTATTGTTTTTTGACAGTGCCTATCACGCCCATCTTCAGACTGGTATATTATAACCTTAAACTAGGGCATTTATACAATTTTAGCATAAGGGTGATTAACATTGAGTCTATATAATGTTTATATAGTAATGAATTTTTAAACATTGTATATGATAGTTTGATTTTATTTTTGGGATATTTATAATTTTATTTGTTCTTAAAAGTAAACTAACAAACCACCACGCTGTTTCTCTGCATGGGTAGGCATAGACAGGATACATTGCTATATTCCTCTATCTTGGCACACCATGTTGGCTTCGGCTACATACATTCACTTTCTCATGCCTAATATGATCTACGGTTGTTAGGGCTTTTAACAGGGCCATCCTCCAATATTTGTAGTATCTGATAGTGCCAGGTTAAACATTATTACAGATATTGTTACAGTTTACTAATTATGATATATTAGGGTGAATTTCCTTTGTTGATTAAGTGATTCTATTACTTAATGAATATAAATAATTTTTGGAAATAATACTTACAAAAATATTCTATTTTACTCTCCCAGAGAGAGTATATACATATATTTATGATGTATTTCTGCAGGCAATCATATTTTTGACGTTTAATTTTTAGATTAGAATATACGTATTGTTGGAAATATGATAAACTCGAATACCCACTATTATGATTGCTTCAAAAACGCAGTATGCAGTGCGTGGTTTTGCCACTGCCAGTTTAAAAAATAAACAAATCCTATGAGAAGCAGCAGACAATAGGCGATAGCTAATTGGAGACACCAATAGCCGTGCAGTGGCCACTATTGGCCGCGCAGTAACCGCGTAGCGGGCACTGATAGCCGTAGAGCGGCCAGTATAGCCGCCCGCAGGACCAAGCAGCAAGCAATCGACGACAGCCGTTTGATTAACTGCTAGTTTGTTTTAAATATCATAAAACTACGTTCTTAAAATTGCAACTGCAAAAAATAACAGTAAGCGAAAAGGATAAAATAAACTAAACCAAACGTGCAGCAGTGAGACTGATAGCCCGACTAAAGCGTTTATACTCGAGCCATCGTAAGATGGCATTTTTGACAGATCGTAATAGTGTTGTGACACACTTAAAATTATTAACGAAAAAATTCACTCGAAAAAAAAATTCGTCGCACGGTGTGACTATAGAAAGTCTTTGTACATAAAAAAGGTTAAAGAAGAATAATAAAACACATTTTTCTTAGATAAAAATATTTACTTAAATGTTTCAATCTGATTCAACCCCATTACTATCACTCTCCATTGAACTATCGTCGCTGCTATCATTTCCTAAATTAATTATAATATCATTATCTAAAATATTATCGATTCTAATATCTCTTTCTTAATCTTCCTTTATTCGTCGCACGGTTCTATTCACTACATTAGCCCAGTCTGTTTGAGTTGTACGTTGACAAGCTTCTTCTAATAATTTTAACATTTTTGATGTCGTAAATGGAGGTTCTGTATTATGCCTTGCTGCATATCCCTTGATTTGAGCCCATATCAATTCAATTCGTAGTGTTCGCAATGGTAAGGCGGTAATCGTATTACTTGGTGCCCATATTCCGATGCGATTTCATCAAAGACGTACCGTGATTTTGCCGGCTTGTTTTGTTTTAATAATTGAAGTAACTCCGCTTTCAACATGTCCATATTTACGTCTATGCCATTTTTTTGAAGCCACGCAACGATATCAGCTTTTTTTGGGACTGAGCAGGCGGCTTATCGATCTTCATTTCATTTTGCCGGCTTGTTTGAGAGAAAAAGAGACAAAAAAACATCACCCGGTCTGATCCGTCTTTTATTGTTTTGTAGCCGTTTTCTTTGCCCTCTAATAAAGGCATAGAAAAAGATCATATTTAGAGGGCACAATCCATCTGTCAGATTTGTTGTGTTTTTTGGATACTTATTCTGCGTATTCTACGCATATTATACAGGCAATCAATATTCTATAACATTTTGAATCATTTCGTTCATTCCATATTTAATGTTGATGGACATCACTACTCTGGCGTTCGCGCAATAAAGTATAGCATTTGTCCTCCAATGTTTAGCTGTCATTAATTATGAAAATTCATGTAAGTCTAAACGTCAAAAGTGCCATCATAGAGTGGCCGTACTGTACGTAACAGAAAAAAA
>JADDOH010007370.1:0-29024 GCA_016648135.1 Agrypnia vestita | reverse complement strand
ATCAAAACAGATTTTAATCCATTGTAAAGACGTGCCTTTGAATTTAACAGAATAAGTCACGTCCCGTGTAAGAATGTGAGATCATTTTAGCACAACTCTTGGGAGCCTCGCAGCGAACTCGGAGAGCGCCCCTCCCTCGACTACCATCACACGTGCAAAAATTAGTTGTGCGTTACTTTCACGCGCGTCATTGTCGCACGTGTACCTAACGTGGGAGAAACATAGTTGTCATTATGGTTATGTTTTATTACTTTTGTATGTATGTCTCGTGGAATAAGTGTTCTTAATTTCTAGTAGCAAATACATTATATTTCGTTAACTAGGTTTTAACTAGTTAACAAAATATAATGTATGTAGGTATCTATTATATTCAACGATAATGTATTAAAATAGAATGTATAAAGTTTAATTAGGTTTTAACATTAAGGTAAAGTTAAAAATTAAAAAGGTTACACATTAGGATCATAAATTGACCCATTCTTAAATAATTTATCAACTGAATCGTCTGATTATCTCATAAGTGTCCCTATTTTTAGAGGAAAAGCTAGTCGTTATTTTAATACAAGGATTAAGAAATATATGAATTGCTTAAGCAATAATAATATTTCTGAATTGGCCAATTTCACTATTGATTTTTTTCTCATGGTGCCATCTCCTATCGGAGATTGGCGATCATTCTGGCGATTACAATTTTATTTACCGCCGCACGTAAGAGCTCCGTCGAATTAAACTTAAAACGGTCCCTCAAGCTACGCAGCCATAAGATGCGGCGTCTTCCTACGCTTTTTTCCACCACTTATTCTTTTGCACCACTTATTTTCCACTGGATGATGAGTTGGTTTAGACTTTATTTTGATCTTTATTTAAGTTTTATTGACTTGATAGTCCGCAACACTTCTCGGTATTTTTCCATAGGCCGGAGAAATTAAAAATTTGTCACTCTATTTACCCAATAAACTTTCAATTTGCGTCTATAGAGCCATATTTTATAAGCATCGACTTTGTGGATAAGTTCTTGATTTGATGTCCATGCTTCCACTCCATATAGTAGAATGGAAAAAATATAACAAATATAACCAATCCATACGCATTTTAACTTGCAGACTTAGGTCATGGTTAGAAAATAATGATCTTATTCTGAAAAACATACTTCTTGCCATCTCTATTCGAGCTTTTTTTACTTATTGAGATGAATCCTAGTTCTCGTTCAACCTACTTATATTGCGTGACTCTTCTATTGGTTCATTTTTGATGGTTATATTTAACTTCGGGAGTTATCTTTTTGACGCTATTAACAATTACTGAAAATAACCATAGTTTAAACAAAAATACAGGAGTCCGTATTAATAATAACTCAATCAAGAAAATGATTACATAACTTTCAGGTCCTTGAAATTAAGAACTCTATAAATAATAATGAATCTACAATTAATAAGCAGAATAATCTGACCTACAGTCGCATATTCCCATTTACCACATCGTGTGTCTCTTTCCCTTCATTTATTATTCCCCTCCCCAGTCACCCACCCACTTTAACACTTGAAGCAATTTTTATTTTATTTTAATGAAAGCAATTAAAAGATTGTATATTTCGAAAATATTTTTTTTGTGAGATAAATCAAATCATCAACTGATAATACTCGACAACAGAATCGACAAAAATTTACTATGATATGGAAAAATCACACAAATGCGTTCCGTAAAGTAACGTAAACAAGTATTGATCTGAATTTACATATTTAACGATCTACATACAATCATTTATTTGTCTGTCCGTAACTTTCTGGAATGACAACTTTAGATTATTATGTTAGAGTGTGACACGACACAATCAGCGCGCGGCTCATGTTGCGCTGTCACGCAACGGTCGTTATGAATTATTATTAATTCCAAGGTGTACGGCTAGAAAACATAGTATTTCACAAGTTTGTCACATGGCATCAATCGTCGAATTATTTTGAGGTACCTAAATAATTGGTAGGTTCTGTTCACCCCATGTATAATGATACCTCACCCTCCCTTATTTGTACAAACGCTGTTTTAGTTAAAAAGTTTGTCAGCGTATCCGCCGAATAAATTCGGTCAATTTTCTTTTCGGTCCTTTTCTTCTAAATAATGATCTTGTCATGTTTTCTCGAGAAACTTAATTCCAATGCACGTTTCAAAGTAAATGCCTTTTACCCCGCTTATTTAGCACTCGTAGTACTTCAGTGTTTAGTCCTTGGAGCACGCAAATTGCCCCATGCCCGCTGGGTGCCGCCTTTGAAACTTAACTTATCGAGAACTTCCAACGCCTGGCTTGCACGCGTGAAAGTGGGTGAGCAAAAAAACTCCTTCACATAACTCCAAGGAGTAAAGTGTTCGTACAAAGTAATTAGTGAACTCCCGGTTGCGCCACCTATTTCTGAATTAAGTACAACTTCTCGACCAGGACAAATAATAATAAATGCCTAAAAGTTAATTTAAATGTAACCATGTTGAGGGTGTTTTGTACGTTTTCACTTTAAAATCCGGGGCAATCTTTGAAAAAGGCTAGAATATAATATATAAGTTTATTTTTAATTCTTTATTCAGAAAATTCTTGTTTTCAATTTTTTTTGTGGTTTTTTTGTCGATAATAGCTTATCAGTGAAACGACGCCTGTATCAGAGTAGCTTGTTTGTATAGGTACAGTAAAAAATTGGCAAATTGGCAAAAAATGATATAGGTATACATTTTACATTTTATTTCAAATACGCCACAAAAGGTAATAGATATATTTGAATATATTTGTGTTTTGGTGAAAAAAGTCATATTTCGGTTTTATGTAGTTTTACTTAAATACTAACTATTTTATTATATTTTGTACGTTTTCAGTTTAAAATCCGGGGCAATCTTTGAAAAAGACTAGAATATGATATATGTTTATTTTTAATTCTTTATTCAGAAAATTCTTGTTTTCAATTTTTTTTGTGCTTTTTTTGTCGATAAAAGCTAATCAACGAGACAACGCACGCCTGTATCAGAGTAGCTTGTTTGTATAGGTACAGTAAAACATTGACAAATTGGCAACAAACGATAAAGGTATGCATTTTACATTTTATTTCAAATACGCCACAATAGATAATAGATATGTTTGAATATATTGGTGAAAAAAGTTATATTTCGGTTTTATGTAGTTTTACTTAAATACCAACTGTAACTCGTCAAAAATACCTGCTTATTAGGTACAAAATGTACATTTATTATTTATACGCAGGTACTTTTATTATTCTTACAGATAGTTAAGGCTGTGAGAACAGCCCAATCTAGAGTAGCGTAGAGTCTTGATTACGTTAGTGATGTACATTATTAAATAGAGATTATGCTTTTTTGGCTACTAATACCTCATTATTATATTATATCTCATTATTATTTGGACCATCTGGTAGCGTTAGTGACGGACATTGTTACCTAGAAAATTATATATTTTAATTAATATTTAATACGAGTAACATATGCGATATAGTAATGGATGCACTTATTAGTTTTAATTTTTGCATCTGAAATATTTAAAAAAATTTAAATATTTAAAAAAAAATTGAATCGTTCAAATTCTTAACTCCCCCTTTATCTTCATGTCGAGTAAATCGCTAAAATGAATATTTTTTATACTAGGGATTTTGGAACTCAAGTTTAATTTTCAAATGAAATGACGAGATGTATGAACTTTACAGTTATTTTTGGACGGCAAATACAATATTCGCCCATAATACGCCGCTGTGCACCAAATTTGCCATGTTCTATTTTCTCAATGTTGTTTACGCCATACAAGGTAATGAGACCAAATATTATAAAGAAACACATCACAAAAACAACTTTGCTTGAGTTAATTAGTTACATTATGACCTCACCGGGAATCGAATCCGTAACCCTCCATGTAAGAAGCAAACCGGACTTCGTGGCCCACTTAATTTTTATTAAAGGAAACATACAGTGCATTAATATATACATAAAACTAATGTCTCAACAATTTTGTTTAAGTTTGACCAGTAAAGTTTCCTAAGAATCAATATTTAAATAATCAAACAAATTATAAAATAAAATTAAAATTGTCAACTCTAATATACATTAACAATATACAGGGTTATTTGTAAAACATTAATAACCTCGCAGGACTATATTCCTGCCTTGATTATGAGACGAAAATGTTCAAGCTATTATGACCTAATATCAATAGTTACGGAGATATGCAACTTCAAAGATTGCATTTTTTTTTCAATATTTCTGACTTATTTTTTGTATAACGTTGGACTATCACTACAGTAACTTATATCAAATATGAAAAATTCATTCCCTTTAATACAAGTCAAATAAAAAAATAAATCCTTTGAATTCCAATTGGAAAACATTCCAATTGCATTTTTTCAGGGTTTTTATCATTTTATATAACTTGTATTGAAACGAATGAATTTTTCGTAATCGATATGAGTTACTGTAATGATAGTCCAACGTTTTACAAAAAATAAGTCGGAAATATTGAAAAAGAAATACAAACTTTGATGTTGCATATCTCCGTAACTATTGATATTAGGTCATAATAGCTTGAACATTTTTGACTCATAATGAAGGCAGGAATATAGTCCTGCGAGGTTACCAATGTTTTACAAATAACCCTGTATAAAAAACAATAAATTCTGTATTTTAGGACATTTATTTTTCGATTTAAAATGTTAATAAAATGCTTTAAAACGAAGTATTTGTGCTCGTTATTGCACGTGTTCGCTTTAGTTCGAAGTAATTTAATCGTCACTTTCATCTCCAGAAGCGTGCTTCTCAGTTTCAAGTGTATTTCAATATCGTTACTAATGCACCCTCCAGACTCTCCCCTCTGTTTATTTCATCCCTCCGCCATGTGTCATATAAATCTGCTAATGCCCCCGTGACATCAAAAGGCGTCTGCGAAGGGCACTTCGAATATAGTTTTAAAAAAAATGCTCAAAAACCAACTGCAGGGTGGAGGTGGTAATTTAACTAAAATAATCAGGGGCGACGGCGTGACTCGCAAAATGTAACTGACGACTTCAATTCACGAGAAGGTGAAATGTGTTAACACAATGTGTCTTTTGAAATCGCCTTCCATTTTGTATTTTCAAATATATTTTTGTATTAAAAGTTTGTCACAATCTAAAAAACTGTATTCTTGTACAATCGTTCTAGCTACGTTCTTGTTATAAAAAATCACAATAATATAACATTAAGTACTATGGTTAGTTTAACGTATAAGAAACTAATGTTGTGCTAGTAATATGCATTTAACTCTTTCTTCTTCTTCTTTTGTTAGATCCTTGATATGTATCGTCAGGTCTTTGATCCTCTCTGCACCTGACGCTCCAGTATGTGACAGATTGTTTTTTACTCGCACTTTCAACTGATCTCTTCGTTCACAGTAGAAACGCCAATCGCGATATATCTTTGTACAATCACGAAAAAAAATGCCATGCATGTTTATGTAAGGTTTTGTGAAAATTTAATATAAATATCCAGACGAGCGAATCAAAATTATCGGTTATAAGAAAGAATTGATTTAATAATTCTAGGTATGACATATTAAATTTAGAATTTAATATTTCACATTCATCAACCAACGCTCATGCTAGTTAAGTTTAAAGAAAAATTATCATATTTAACAAGAAATGTTTTGTATTATAATAATTTTGTACATTGAATAACACATAATGTTAAGTATGCTTTGTAAATATGACAATTACATATAAAAAGACATCAATGAACTGTTAGCATATATGAATTTAAAAAGACTCCTGTCATTATGTAATAGCACATCATTGCTATTTTCGGTATATTGACAGTTATTGTACAACATTGTTATGCCCGTCATGTTGACGTGGTAAAGTTTGACAAGATCTGTGAAATTAATGAAGTCACTCAATCAGGAAAGCTCTAAAACTTAAACAAAACGTGTAAGTTACTCCCAAATATCTTAAAGTTGACTAACGGTTAGCGCTAACTCATTGACAGTCATAGTCATCATTTTTTCAACTGTCAAACTTTATTATCCCCCCCCCCCCCTACTCAAATTAAGATACACCAACACTAGGTGGTGTTGGATACACCATGGTGACTACATATTTTATTTAGTATCTATCAAAGTCAAACTTATCAGTAAGAACTTAAAAGTTTAAATGAATCCTTTCACACACAATTCCTTGGAAGGGGTCTTTAAAACTTATTTATGAATTCAATACCAACAGTACCAATCTGAAAGTTTTAATTTTAAAAAATACTACAGGATTTTTTTAAGAAGTATAGAACACGAAAAAAAACATTTCATGTTCCGCCCTATCGCCGGCAATGAAAATATAAAAAGAAAAGTTAAAATATTTTGAGAAAAGTCGTTATTACTATTTCAAGGGTGTCGGCTATACTAATTCTTTGAGAACTGACCTATAAAAGTACCGTCATTTTTGACAGGTTACAGTTAGTTAACAATAAATTTAAAATAACAACACTGCGCGGTGTACATAACCGATAGCATGCGTCAAGTTACTCGTTACTCTCTAGCATGATGCCGTCATATAACTTTGTCTCTTTCTTGGATGTCGTTCACGCACACTATTGACGTGTATAGGTACATAACACATCCTTGAAGTGCCGTGACCAAAAAATCTGTACCGTACACGGATCGCCTTTTTACTGCGATGAAAATTTATATTTTCGTATTATCCACCCCCTATGAGCTTTTACATTATTGACAAACTTAATTTTAAATTCTTAAGCAGGCACAGACCCCAACTCAGATAATTCTATTGCTTCAGCGCAGCATCCAAAACATCACACTTGTATTTAATCTATGAGTATTGAATTATATTATGAAAAAAATATATTTAGAAAAAAACACGCCTATATTAAAATGTACTAAAAAGTAAAAAATTAATTTTCGGCCAAAAAATATTTGCCTCACTCTCCAAATTGATTGCCGCTTATGGAAAGGAAAGGAGAAGGAAAGCGCCCACGCTTTTATTTTGAGGGTGAGGCAAAAATTTTTTGGCCGAAAATTTATTTTTTACGTTTTAGTACATTTAATATAAGCGTGTTTTTTTAAAATCATGTAATATAGTTTTTTACTTTTTGGTATTTATATTACCCAGCGTACAAAATCACTTCGGTAGGAAACTGGCGCCATCTTTTAGTGAACTCATTTACTAATTTCCCAAAACTTTAATTAATTAATTATGATGGATTAATTGATTGATTAGTGAATCTAATAACTGATTCGTGCATTGTTTTTATTTTTTTTATTCTATTTACACTTCAATAGACCAACAGGTCCAATTGCAGAAGCGAAACACATCACAAAACACCCAGATAGGTACCTATCTATAATTTTTCTAGTTTTACTGGATGTTATTTCTACGATTACGTCATGTGTTATTATTATATTGTAATTAATAATTTTCCGATGCATAAAACAGAAAAAAGTCAGTTTAATGTAGTTTATCTTTATGCGCATAAAAATTATAATTTTATTTAATTATACAAAAAATAAGTACAAGTTCAGAATGTATGTCGGTCATTGCCAAGATAATGTATGATAAATCTTGTAGAATCTTAAGTACTGTGAACATGAGATGCACTATACCTCGATGCAATTTCCTTTGCCTTCGGCTGCCTGTCATTTGAAACTTCTTCACGATAGCGCTTATGTATTTCTGGATCCTCACTTCGATTGATTCTCTTCCCTTGCAAACCCATTTTTTACTGAGTACCTACATAAGGGAATGTCACTGTAGGAATACATCATCTACTCGCTGTTTAATTTCTTATGGAGTCAAGAAAAATAACGCACTTAAATTCGTACGACCCTAAATGGTCGGAAAATTTTGTTCCTTGCTTCCTATAGATTGCGTTTGTGTACAAATGGTAGGGAGAGAAAATAAATTAAAATTAGAGTATCCAATCCTGGCCCAGTTAACAGAGTTTGGATTGAAGTAAAATTTGGATTTAGATTCGGGATTAGTACCTACATAACTTTCAGGATTATAAGTTTGGATTGAAGTAAAATTTGGATTTAAATTCGGGATTAGTACCTACCTGCATAACTTTCAGGATTATAAGTTTGGATTGAAGTAAAATTTGGATTTAAATTCGGGATTAGTACCTACCTGCATAACTTTCAGGATTATAAGTTTGGATTGAAGTAAAATTTGGATTTAGATTCGGGATTAGTACCTACATAACTTTCAGGATTATAAGTTTGGATTGAAGTAAAATTTGGATTTAGATTCGGGATTAGTACCTACATAACTTTCAGGATTATAAGTTTGGATTGAAGTAAAATTTGGATTTAAATTCGGGATTAGTACCTACCTGCATAACTTTCAGGATTGTAAGTTTGGATTGAAGTAAAATTTGGATTTAGATTCGAGATTAGTACCCACTTAAATTTCAGGATTACAAGTTTGGATTGAAAGTTTTGAACGAAATTTCCGTTTTACCTATTTCCTATTTTAAATAGAAAAAGTCAAAGAATTAGTGCTCTGAATGCAACTATGGCCAACAAGAATCTGTCAAAGGAAACAAGATTAGCGGTACATAATTGTGTTCTATGTATGCCATCTCATCTCATCTCTGATTTATGGAAGTGAAGCCTGGAATTGGCAAAAAATGAATGAAAGTACACTGAATGCGGAGGAAATGCGGTCATATGGAATATCTTTGGCCGATAGAATGAGGAATAACAAACCAATGCTGGCTGTGGTGTGGTAGACAGAGTAAAGAAAGGAGTGCTGAGATGGTTTGGTCATGCAGAACGTATGAGCGAGGAAAGGATGGTTAGTACAATATATGGGACGAGTGTTGAAGGCAACAGGAATAGAGAGCGTGCGCGAAAGACCTGGCAAGTTCAGATACTACAAGTATTGGAGGACAACAACCATAGAGTTGCGTGAGAATCTTCTCATGCATTCATCTGAATGCATGTAGCCGAAGCAAAATTGGTGTGCCAAGATAGAAGAAAATGGCGTTCTATCCTCTCTGCCTACCCCTTCGGCGAAACTACTTGATGCTGATTTAATACCGATTCCCCTAAACATTGGTATACAGTTGTAGTGATCTGTATTTAATTTTGAGCATACATCCCAACACCTATTGTTTATTTGGGTATTCCATTTAAATAAAGTATCGATAGTAATACCAAGATATAACTATTTCAATTTTTTCACAACTACACGCTATATTAACACCTGAATGCGGACAATCAAAATGATATGAAATAATATTATTTTGATTAGCAACAATTATATGAAGAAACCTTACGTGCAATGTTCCCTGTAAGGTGTGCGCGTGTGCGCGCGCACACCTACCAAAATGTCTCCGCACACATGTTTTACCCTCCGCACAGTTAGAAAGTTTCCTTTGCCAGCTTTTAGTTTTTCTCGAATGCATGAATCAAAAATACATGCACAATGCAATTTTCATGAAATTAATTACCTACTTTCTAGTGTTTTTGCTTTGGGGCATTGAATCTCCTAGGGCCGGTCCATTAGTATATGTATTCCGTTTAAAGAAGTAGGTACAATAGAAATGCGACAAAATTCGGAGAAAGATATTTTTACGTAGTTGAATAAGAATAATTTTAAATAAAAGTGAAAAAACTACATTTTTATAAATAAATATTTTGAAAAAAAAACACAATATTTAAATATATATATAACAATATAAAAACTAACTAACTAACTAACCATCACGCCGTTTCCCTGCAGGGGTAGGCAGAGAGGATTGAACGCCACACTCTTCTATCCTGGCACACCACTTTTGCTTCGGCCACATTCATACATCTTCTCATACACGTTCTACGATTGTTGCGGCTTTTAACAGGGCCATCCTCAAATACTTGTAGTACCTGATCGTGCCAGGTCTTTCGCGGACGCCCTCTATTCCTGTTGCCTTCAACATTCGCCTCATATATTTTCTTAACCATCCTTTCCTCGTTCATACGTTCCACATGACCAAACCATCTCAGCACTCCTTTCTTTATTCTATCTACCACACTACAGCCAGCATTGCATTCACTTCTAATTTGTTCATTCCTCACTCTATCGACCAAAGATTGATAATATGTACATTACAAACAAAATGTTTAAGGCATACATATTAGGAAGTATATATCAAAATAAAAATATTTAATAAATTAAAAATAACATAAAATCTGGTCAAAGGTGTAGGAGAATCCCGCTTCGGAAAACCCCCTCAGACACGTGGAATATATAAATACCCAAACAGCATTGTTCAGCATAGCTGTGGCTCTTCCAACAGGCATAACCATCGGCAGGTTGGTCCTGTATATTGGAATGTGAAACAATCTATGCTGACGATGTCTAATGTAATTATCAGGAACATACAAACCGATGCTCTGCATAATTTCAGGATTATCGATCATACCGCGCAACAATCAATAAAAATGTGTAATCAAATCAAATATTAGCCATGATTCCGTCTTTACCCGCGACTATACTATACAGGGTTATTTGGAAAACATAAATAACCTCGCAGGACTATATTCCTGCCTTGATTATGAGTCGAAAATGTTCGAGCTATTATGACCTAATATCAATAGTTATGGAGATATGCGACATCAAAGTTTGCAGTTTTTTTCAATATTTCTGACTTATATTTTGTAAAACGCGGGACTATCATTACAGTAACTCATATCGATTACGAAAAATTCATTCGTTTCAATACATGTTAAATAAAATGATAAAAAACCTGAAAATTTTCCAATTGAAATTCGAAGGTTTTTATTTTTTTATTTGACTTGTATTAAAGGGAATGAATTTTTATTATTCGATATAAGTTATTGTAATGATAGTCCAACGTTTTACAAGAAATAAGTTAGAAATGTTGAAAAAAAATGCAAAATCTGATGTCGCATATCTCCTTAACTATTGATATCGTTATAGATCTAACATTTTCGACTCATAATCAAGATAGGAATATAGTCCTGCGAGGTTATTAATGTTTTCCAAATAACCCTGTATAGACCAGCTTCATAACTACCCGCGACCATTTCTCTGACGACTATATAGACCAGCTCATATTAAATAACTAATTCTTGCGTGACTGATTGCGTGTCACACTCTAACTATCTAAAGTTGTCATTCCAGCAAGTTACGGACAGACAACGAAATTATTATATTTAGATATTACAGATACAGTTAGATATTATACAGGGTGTCCCGTATCTCGACGTCAAGCCGAAATCGGATGATAGGCCAAGTCATAATAGTTATCAGAAAAATATTTAAAAAAATCTAAGTCATGTGTTTTAAAAATTATAAGCATTTAAAAAAAAAAACAAAAAAATCTACACCCTGTGACGGTCTTTTCACTCCTGTTGCTACAAATCTTTATTTTTCTTCATTTTTTGTATTATTATGTAATCCTGAATAATGCTTCTGTAAACTTTTGTCCAAAATTCAAAGCCAACTGCTCCAGCTTGGAAGAAAATGTCACTTTTTGACCAAACCAAGTATTCAAAATCAATACTTTGCCCAGTTTTAATTGACTGTTTTTCTTTTTATTTTTAAAAATCTATTTCTGATAACTATTATGACTTGGCCTATCACCCGATTTCGGCTTGACGTCGAGCTAATATTATTTAACCAAAAACTTGTATAAATCACCTGGAGTAACTTTACATGTACCGGTTTCGACACCACGATACTACTGTATCTTCGTCAGGACGGACGCACATTAATTATCCATTACTTTTACGTTGAACGTTAATTTTTTAACGGGGGCGTGGCTACAGTTGTGGTGGAGTGCGGGAGGTTGACACTAAAATGGATAAAAAAGGTTTTATTCAGCAAAATTGGTGAATGAGAACGATACGATGCTATGTATTCCCTATACTTTAATTAAATTAAATTTTATTTATTTAATTGAATTGTACATAATGGTGTTCATTACATATTATATATTTATAAAACAGAATGAGAATATTAACGCTTACCGAGTTTTAAAAGAGAATATAATTTTTGTGTTGAAAAGTGTGGGGCATTGTCATATATGTATATATATTGTTAATGTAATCATTAGTAGCATTATATTAGAATAGCGAAAAAATATATAATGTAAGACATTAGATTAAGTTATAAAAATTAAGAAGGTATTGTAATAATTATATGAAACGGGATTATGAATACTCACTGAAACATTGCTGAAGCGATTTATAGCATTTAGGATGTGGATGTACAGACTGCTTCTAAAAATAAGCTGGATTGATAGTTGCAAATGTCAATGTAATTGCAAATGACAATATAGTTGCAAATGACAATGTAATTGCAAATGACAATGTAGTTACAAATGGAAATGTAATTGCGAATGACAATGTAGTTACAAATCACAATGAAATTGGAAATAACAATATAGTTGCAAATGACAATGTAATTGCAAATGACAATGTAGTTGCAAATGACAATGTTATTGCAAATGACAATGTAGTTGCAAATCACAATTTAATTGCAAATGACAATGTAGTTGCAAATAACAATGTAATTGCAAATGCCAATATAGTTGCAAATGTTCGGGAAAATCCACGGTCCACCTAATTGGAGCTTGCTGCAAGTAAGACAATGATATCCCAACACGATAGTTAACGTCCGAAAACTGGACAACCACTGGAAGAAGAAAAAGAAGCTCAACGTACAATGAAAATTTTAAAAAATTTAGAAATTTCGCCAATTAACTAGTGGTTCAGATATATTCTTCCGAAATACACGGAAATATCAGATAGTCCTCTAATATTCGGGACAAAGTTGTTTAAAGTCGGTACTCGTAAATTATCATCACCTTCAAAAACATCGCGTGTCGAAATACTGCTAGACGGGTAAAAATTAAAGTTCATTGCTTGGATTCAAGGTGTTTGCGATAATTATTATCAGCGCTAGTAAATATTAAACTAGTGTCACCGAATTGCCAGAAAGACGAAACAACATAAATGTTACGCACTGAGGTCACAGGCGGGAATCTAAGGTCAGATTTAGATAAGGAGTATCGGCAGCCTCCAAAAGTTAGAAGTAAAATAACACAATGACCTTTATCTTAAAGTTGACTCATTTTAGGAATAAGTTGAGCTTATTTTGTAAACATTATGTAAATAAAAGATATATATTTACATATCTAACTAACTTAATTTATTTATTAACTAATTAACGCCCTATAGGGCTTTTACAACAGATAGGTAAGTGTACATTAACAGAATATATAGTTTAAAGAGAAAAAAACAATAACATGTAAACACAATAATGACATAAAGAGAAAAGAAAATACTTAAAATACAGATACAAATATATAAAGATAAATATAATATAAAGTAAAAAGCAAGTATATAAAAAGCAGAAGCATAAGAAAAACATAATATAATAGAAATTTAAAAACAAAAAAGTAATAATGTAGAGTAAAAAGATATAGCACAAGCTTTGAAAGTCATATTATAATAAAAAATATACATACAAATACAAATCAATTATTTAAGTCCAATTCGACAAATACTAGTAATCTTTCAATACACCTTTTAATATATGTTTGAATAATATACAGTTATTGGCAAAGACGTCCAGTTGCTCGTATCTGTTTGCTAGTCTAGGAAGCCTTTGCAGTGGGGAATTAAAGATTAGCAGTTGCAGTTTCCAACTATTATAGAAAATTATATTATAGATATACTATTATAGATATTCCAACAATTAAAGATATAGTTAGTAGTTGCAGTTTCAACTTATCCGCTTCTCCGTATGGTAGGCGAGAGGATTAAACGCCATACTCAACAGTCCTGGCGAGGCACTTTTGGGACATTTTATTGAACTTTGAAAATAATGTACACACAAAAAAGTTGCCAACAAATATAATTGTCCATATTTTGTAATGTTAAGTTTGTTGTTTACGTTGGCGGTTTACGTTGTTTGGTTGGCGTTAACAAAACATAGTGGTTGGAACTAGGGATGCATCGAAACGCACTTTTTCCGATACGATACCGATACCGATATTTATAAAAAAGTATTGACGATACCGATGCGGACAGTGAAGATTTCAAAAGGTGTAAAAAGTTGTGGGTTTAGATTAGAAACAGATGAAATTACTTGCATAATATTTATTTAGAATGTTTACTTAACCAACACCAAATAGTTTGTTGGTGTAGTGGTTCGTGTTGGTGTGGTGTTCGAACCGGATTCCAGGACACCAGCAATTTAGTCCTATTTTCATAGCACAGGTTTTTGGCTTAGTTTGAGAATAGTAAGAATATTGATATGACATGTATTCCATGTTTGGAATGAAATTATGAAGAGCGGGGATTCCCCGAGCGTAGATAAATTGTACCACGTTTAAACATAAACGAATTAGGCGCGAAGATGGCACGTTTACACACGGATATCGCCGATTCCGATATATCGGAAAACCCACGATCTGCGAATACCTCTTTTGTTGTCAGTGCTTGAGGCTGGTTCATTTCTCCCAACGTTTGAATAGTTCTGCATTTTGTGTTGTGAGGATTAATGTTGCGCAATTTATTTTATGTATACCAAACAAGTATATCTCCTAACGCGCGTACATAGGCATATTTCTGACTTATTTTCTGTAAAGTTTTTTTCATGAAAGTAACCAATATTGAATGTTAAAAATTCATTCCTATTCGTTACTTTAATAATAATCAAATAAAATATTTTTCAATCAAAAATTTTCAAGATAAAGTCAAGACAACCACAAAGGGGTTGTCAAGGGATGGGTACAATGTTGTAACTGTGGTTATGAATATTTAAATCCCGAGAGGTAACTTATGAAAATGAAACAAGAAAAGTGAAGTATCAGGTTCTTACCTTTGAAATGGCCATTTTATATAGGAAAAGTTCGACGCGAGTTTGCTATTGCCCTTCAGTATGTTCATTTTGTCGGATTTATTATTTACTGATTAATTAATTAATCAGTAATTAATAAATCCGACAAAATAATAAATAAGTAAATAGATACTTTATAATCACTTAAAACACTTTATTCACTATTCACTAGAATATTCCATCCAATTTCCGCACGTCCTACTTCGCTTCGGTTTATTTCGCTACGTAAGAACTTTTCCAGACTATTCGCTGTCGAATTACCGCTCGCTTGGCCGCCCTGGCAAACCATTACTCGCGGCTACCTTCGCTTTGGTATCGCTGTCAAACGCGCCCAAAAACGACAACTCATCCCTACTCCCGTGTGCCGTATTTATTGTGGCTAATGCTGACCTCCAGACGTTTCCAGTGTATTACGAGAACTTCTTAGTGGTTTCCAGGCGTTTGTAGGTGTTTCTCGATGTTTCCCGTAAGCCGTAGATTATGCTAGGCCGTTCTGGAATCTTCGGTAGTATTGTGATCATTTCAAACAACTGTCACTTGACATGAGTGCGTGATTATTTTTAGCCTCGTTACAATACGGTACCCGAGCTTCTTTATTTTTCCAATTTGACGCAAATTAATCAATATCGTTTTGTCACTTACGTTAAAGGCTCTTGCTAATTCTGACGTGGCTTGAGATGAAACCGCTTCCACTTTAGCTGTCAATTCGTCACTATCGACTAACGTCTCCGGTCGTCCATGGACCATCGTTGTAGATGTCGAAATTTCCAGAACGGAAGCGATCAAACCAAAAACGCACCTTGCGTTCATTCGCGGTACGTTATTCATACACTTAGATGATATTGCGTGCCGTCTGTGCAGCATTAGTGCCATGACGGAACTCGTGTTCGAAAATAACCTGATTTTTAATTTTCTCATTGGTCGCAGACACAGTGATATCAATGAAAACACAATCGGCGAGAAAACAAATGAATAACTAATTTTGAAAAAGTAATGTCATAACTTTAATATTGTTCGATCTTTATGAACAGGACCAGATGTCACTGAACACATCCACCTTCTCTACACCTCTTCATACTGCACGCTCTACAAAAACCTTTTGTCTGTGATATTGTTATTCACTTTTGAACTGTCTCGTTTGCTTGACGTTTTGTTTGAGTTTTGTGTGTGCCCAGTTTACGTGATCGTAAAGCCTTCTGATAAGGATTAAGGTGCCACAATAATTCCTGATCTACTGCTCATCTGATATGGGAGAAACCAGCGTTGTGTTTCCTTCGATCTGTACCAAAAGGACAAAGGTAAGGGTGTGCTTCCTTCTGACTTTCTTTCCTTCCAGGAACCTGTCTTTTCCCATCTTGACTTTTCCAATTCACATTTCGTGTTCAAACAAATATTACATTAATATGAAATTGGAATTCCAAGTCAAATGCAATATATTGAACAATTTCATAAGTAAGGCCCTAATAACACAATATTTAAGTGATTCTGAAAGTTATTTTTGAATCTTTGTTTTGTTTGCCATTACATTTCATTACCTGATCTACTTCACCGCTTTTGAGTCTAATACAATAAAAATTTTACCATAAATTTCTTACATAATTATTGATAAAATTGTAATTAAAGCGTATATTAACCCGTATTTCAATATTTGTATTTCAGTTCTGTCGAAATAATTATCATAATATATAATTCGGACGCCTTCGGAAGAGAAAAACAATTTTCTTTTCATTTCCTTCTCAGAACCGTGTATGACGCACTTGGCTAAGCTGTTTTCGGAAATGTTCCAACGCTAAAAAACCACCAAACAATAGTACACCACCTGCTAACATTTGTAAAGCATATTTCTAAGTAGGACTGAATAACTTATAGAAGTAGATTTTAATATTACTCGAATCTGTTTTCATATCCGTGCCAAATCTATTACAAAGGGATCATTGTTTTTCAAGTTTTTGAACATCTTTTCATATAAAATATAATGTATTCAGTAGCTATTAAAATAAGTTGTTTCTTTGATTGATTTTTATGAGAATGAAATATTGAAAATATTCATATTCAAATGTAACAGCTAAACAGTTATTGTTAGTATCTTTGTTTCTAGAAATATTTATCAAAATATACTAAAGGTAGATTAAAATTAGTCTGATTTAACTGTTCTATTTAAGGGGTTATATACAGTCAGGAGGCCCAAAAAAAGGGATTTTTCAAGATTTTTTCTGAGAAGACTTTTGAGTTTATTAATGTGAAAATTTGTACACATATTATGGTATCTGTAAAATAATAATTTTGAAAGCTGCTATAGCTGATCTCTTGGAGCTCCTCTCAAAAAAGGCATCTTGCGGTGACAACGATGTCTCTTACTTAACTGGATCATCTAAAATGAAAAAACCAAACGGATTTCGTCAAAGTAATATATTATCTAGTAGTTAATCGAAGAAATAAGCAAAATATATTTTTTTGACAAAATGGCTACATCTCAAAAAAAATAAATTATTTTTGACCAAAATTTTGTCCTTAAATTGTTTATAAAAAATATATATATATTTATCGGCGAGAAAAAACCTTAAATTAATTACTAAAAAATATACTTAAGAAGCTTGTGTTAAAATTTGAGACTGATCGGTTGAGCCGTTTCCGAGAAATCTTTGTCGCCGATTTCAAAGAGACAGTTTTGAGAAAAACGGCTTTAATGTTTCAAAAGCGCTTTACATAGAGTAAAAAACATTTTTTTAACTTACATCGAGTCGTCTATTCCAGGGCCATACTTTCACTTTATTCATCTGAATACAGTTGAAGGGAATATTCACAATTGACAGGTAAATAAAAGGTACAGCGTTTACAATAGGTAGGTAAAAATAAAAGGGACTGCTCTCTAGGTGAGCGCTGGCGCTCCGGCCTCGCCACGTGATTACAAATATGCGCGTAACTTTGAAAATAATCGCCGGATTGACTTGAAATTTTCTGTGTGTTTACTTAAATATATTATATTATATTATATTATATTATATTATATTATACATTTCGAAATTTTTTGAAAATTCTTACTGTATATAACCCCTTAAATGCCAGAAGGTTACTTCTGGTTCCTAGATATCTTAAGCAAAGTGCATGCAAATTTACAGTAAAATTGCATTATCTGTAAACCGGTAATTCTCTGAAGTAATACCGGCTCATTTGTAATTTAACGGTAATTACAAAGGTATCAAAAAGAAAAATATTACGATATAAAACAACAAACTGAGAAAAAATCATTTTAATAAAAATAACATTTAACCCAAATATTAATAATTATATTGTAAATGTCATCTAGAGTAAATTGGTTATTAATTACAACAAGGGTTGATGTTTTTCTTCTTCTTATTGTTATTTTGTTAGATCCAGGATCTGTATTGACAGGTCAGTCCTGGACTTGTGACGAGGACGTCCAGCTCTCTCCCCATCTCTTTGGTGGTCTCCCTGGCGGTCGGCGCTCCTCTGGAATCCCGCGCATCACAGCTCTGAAAAGTCTTGTCTGGTCCATTCTCTCGACATGGTCCCTCCAGAAACGCCTTCTCTGCCTGCTCCATCTTACAATGTTTTACATGTCGCAGGTTCTGGGGATTTCCGCATTGGGTCTCTGAGGGTCTTGCCTGCAATGAGTCTTAGGGTCTTCATCTCGATAGTTCTGAGTTCGATGCGTTTTCGTATTTATTTAATAATTGATCTATTAAACATATAATTAATATCTAATGGTCATCATTAATTCATTTTTTATGTTTTAAGAATTAATGAGACTATAATATACCTACTCCCTTTAAAATAATACTCAATAGAGTATCAAAATTATTCATGATATGAAAATTTTAATAATTGATGAAAGTACTGTCGTGAAATGTTAAAAAAGACAAAGCATAGTGCAACAGGATTTCACAAAACTTCAGAAGATACTAAAAAGTATTTTTTGGATGACAGAATAGCCGCAATGGATGAATAATAATAATCATAAAGAACGCAAGCCTAAATAGTGATTTTTGCTATGGTTAGTAGTTAGAAAAAATAGTCTATCATGGTGGAATTCGTGAACGTTACATTATGTAAAGTGATCATTTTAGCCAGCCGTATGATAGATCGTAAGCCTATAGGGCTTACGACACCTAAAAATACTTTCATACCTACTTTCTTACATAAAAATACCTTCTTCTCTATGAGGCATCTGTGTATAGTATATCTTGATATATGATAATAAATCCTGGGGATAAAATAGAGTATTGTGTTCTTGAAAAATTTTTACTCACTCAAAATATTCTGAATTTAATAGAATAGGCTCTATCGCGTCTACTTTCTCGCTGTGGCTATTTCGAATCCATGAATCAACTTTGTTCGAAGTTCAATCAAGCTCGATAAGGATGAACAATTATTTACCCTTTTGAGCGGGCGATATCTTCTTTGCCCTCATTTTTTATTTATCTGGCGCCCCTGACCATGGTAGTACACCATGGTTAGCCCTGATCCGCTTGTTGAGCCCTGATTTTATCTGAAATTAGGTTGGTACCCATAACAAACGTAACCATGGTTAAACACCGCCATGAGGAAGATAAAAAGAATGTCGGAATATCATGGATTCTCGTTCTGTACTCCATAAAATCTTCAGGGAATCGTCGATGCGTTATTAGAATGACGCGTAATTATCCACCGTTGTAAAAAAATGCTAGCTGTAACCCGGCGAAAAGGACGGTACTTATACGTGTCGGTTCCTAAAGAATAAGTATTTTTTTATTTATAATTATTGGGATATTGCAACATAACCAAAAAAATATTACAATATCTAAACAACTTCCAAGGTGTAAACTAGTCATAGACAATAAACCCATAGAACAGGTTATGAAATTTAAATACCTTGGGGTGAAGATATCTAGCTACAGCGATCTGTATAACGAAGTCAAATAGCAGAGAAACAAAGCAGCGGTTATCTCCGGATGCTTAAGAGATACTGTATGGGCCAATAAGCATATGCTAGTGGAAAGCGAAGTCAGAATATATAAAACATGCATAAGACCTATCATGAAACACGATATCGAAGCAAGAGCAGACACGGTGAGATGAAGACCCTAAGACCCATTGCGGGAGAGACCCTCAGAGACAGAGTACCCAATGCGGAAAACGTGCGACATACAATGCATTGTACGATGGAGCAGGCAGAGAAGGCGTTTCTGGAGGGACAATGTCGAGAGAATGGACCAAACAAGACTTCCCAGAGCTGTGATGCACGGGATCCCAGAAGGGCGCCGACCGCCAGGGAGACCACCAAAGAGATGGAGAGAGAGCTGGACGTCCTCATCACAAGACCAGGACTGACCTAAAGACCTGAGATTGTTAAGGTATTTGGAATACTGCCTTGCACAGTTACAAGAAGGTCCTAACTAGCATTTTTGTTGATAGCAGGGTTAATGCTGAAATATAACATGTACGCGCATAAATATATATTTTTTTGGTAACTCGCCTTTTAATAGTATTATTATTTCTAAACAAATATTTTAACAGTACGTTTTTTTCATTGAATTAATATTTATTGTTTTATTTATTATTCTTTAATTTATTATATTGTCTATTGAATCGCCTATTATATAAAATTACCGTATTTAAACTTAATTTCGTTGATATATTGTGTAAAAATATTTTTTATATTTCTAATTTCATCGAATTACTGCTATTGTTTTATTGTCTCCTTTAATTCTACATTTATATTGTTTTTGAGTATGTTTCTAAATAATTTATATTCAAATTTGTATTTTTTTAATATATTATTTCTATTGTCTATTGTTTATCAACATTGTAAAAATGATAAAGTAAAAGGCTTTATAGCCGTACGTATAAGTAAATAAATAAATAAATGTAGATAAAACGATCTAATAAAAGAAGAAGAAGAAACAGAAACGTAATCTCAAAACATATTATGTACAATTATCATTCGGGGGCGCAGGCACCATTATCTTCAAATACAGCTTCCCACTTGCTTGGAAGATGATCGATTCCGCGGACGAAGAGTGTCCTGGTAGTATAATTTTTGTCTTCTTTCACAGTCACCAGAATGGCCTGGTCATCAAAATCCGATGACCGACCATTTTCTGACTTATCGTTTTAGCTGGTATGCCATGCCCTTTCGCCAGCCGATCGCGATCGCGAAATGAAAAAATCACCAAGCAACTTTCAACCCTTTCCCGAAGTGGTGCAGTATAATGTGGCGTATTAACATTATAATTATTAAAAAAATAATGCATAAAGCGCGCCACATTTTCATTGATAGTTTAAAAAAATAACGAAACCGCATGAAAAGCAGCAGGACACAGGCAATAGCCAATCACGTACACAATTCAATTCAATTCAATTTATTTATTTTTTATAAACAATTACATTACAAACACAAAATTTAATTCGTAAATGTTATAATAAGTTAGAATTATATAAGCATATATAAACGAAAGAAAAATTTAAACATAACATATAAAATCATTCACATCAAAGGTGTAAGAGAATCCTGCTTCGGAATACCCTCTCAGAGACATGGAACAGATAGATATTCAGAGTAATATTGTTCAGCATAGCAGTAGATTTTCCAACAGGCATAACCATTGGCAGGTTGGTCCTGTATATTGGAATGTGAAACAATCTGTGCTGACGCTGTCTTAGGCAATTATCGGGAACATACAAACCAATGCTCCGCATAATTTCAGGATTATCGATCATACCGCACAACAATCGATAAAAATGCGTAATCAGATACACATTCCTTCTACACATTCACAATATGTGGGGTATAAAAGCAAAGGCAGCAATATCCAAAAAAATTAATGCAGCTATCGAAGATTACTTATGTATAACGTACTGGAAATATAAGCTATAAATGTATTGGAAACATGATTCTGCAAGGGTTAGATATACAAAATCTAGAATTCAGTACATTTTAAATTAGTTATCTTCAGTGACAGCGTTCAAAATTGATTTTTTTTAATTTTTTGGACATCTGTCTTTGCTTTTATCCCCCACATATAGGTCCTAGTAGCAAGCAACCTAGGGCCTTCACAGGCCTAGCAGCAATTTCGAGGAGCATTTTAAAAATTCAAAAGCAAGCCTTTATTGGTATAAATAATTCAAATTCGTTATGCGAACGACAAATCCCACTGATATTTTAAATAGTTATTAACGATAGTGTTTCGTCTCGTAACCTGGTGACATCTGTGCGGAGCCATGAGAAACCAGGACAAGAGATGATATAAGCGGCACCTTGCCCCAATTAGACCGCGAACAAAGTGAAGTGCGCCGCTGCTATCGTCGCAATGTGAATTCAAATGCAGGCGAGGAGAGGTGACGCACTCTTGCACTTTGAATGTGGACTCCGATGGTATCCGACACTCCAAGTGTGACCTTGCTTATGCAAAGTAGTCGGCTTCATATGAATACATTTCGCACTTGATATCATTTTTATATCATCTGTAGTTTCAGATGCATTTATTGTGAAATTTTTACTCAAGAATATTTTTGAAGGGAGAACATTTATTACTGTCAAAACACATTACAAAACATTCAGTCTTGAGTAAATCACGTAGATTAATTGCAGGGGCGTGCAGTGGGAACAAGAAGCATGAGTTTTTTTTACTCCCTTTATATTATTAACTCGTGGCATCTGCTTGCTTGCCGTCAACAAAAACCTTTGGGTCGATTTTTGACCCTTTTCCCGTGATCCAATCGAGCTGAAACTTGGCAAGCAGACTCGTGGCGACGATCAAGAGATCTGTCAAATTTTCGTTAATTTTTTTTTAATAATTATGGTATAATTTCGGATTTTTAGAAATTTTATTGGTTTTCTCAAAATGGAATCATTAGAAAAGTTTGATTAGCAACGGCGCGGCGGCCCGATAACGTCGCGGAATATTTTCTTACTTTGAATTACTCCGTCGGTATAATAGGTACATCACTACGAATTTCGAAAATTTACAAAACAATTGGTTCACAGATGACAGCGAAATTGGGTTTTTTGGGAAAAAATCAGATAATAATTTATTTCTTTTAGATTTCTGCTTAGTTTTGAAGAATTCTACATTACTCAAATCTGATTCTGACTAAACCATTTGACGCTGGAAATTCATGAGGTACGATATTGATGATAACTGAATCTATCAAAATCGTGACATCTCAAAACATCTGACATTAAATTTCTGTAATTTTAGTGTTATGTTATATGTTTTAATTCGTCTTTAATTATTGTTATATTTTACAAAGAAAGGGAGTATAGTAAAAACTTAGTTTTTATGGGTTACTTTTTTAAATATATGTTTGAAATATTAAAATCTGAATAATATTGTAACGAGCTGATCGTTGACATTTGACAGTTCCATAAAAAAGTGTCACATGCGCAGAACGGCAGGCCGGTATGCCCAGTGGTTGAAAAAAGAACTAACATGATTAATAAATAGCAAAGAAATGGAAGAGTTCTTACCCGAGTAGAAAAACAAAAGAGAGCTGTTCTTTTGTGTTTGAATAAAAAAATAGCAGTAGTATTGCGTTGTGAGCGATTGTAAAAAATGTGAGTACAAGCGATAATAAAAGATTTATTTTACGAGTTGTGCCATTTCATATTTCGAGCGAGCCACGCCACGTAACAATATGTTGATTATGGTGACAGGAATATTACGAGATAGATATATCCCTTATGTGGGTTTCTTTTCAGAATATAAGCTTCGGAAAAGTCATGCTTTTTGTTCACACTGATTATTGTGATCTCGTCGGGAATCGAATCCGTAACTCTCGGTGTGAGAAGCCAGTGTCATACCCGCCTGGCTATGGGGGCTGCCGTATATTCTACGATGAGTAATATAAGAGTCGGCGACCAATGGTATCAAACCAGAAATATTTTCTGCAGATGTACTCTGTAGTAGGTAACAAGGTTTGGATATTATGACACTTGAGTTCGGGGGATTTTGGCACATAACAGGTAACACGGGTACAAAAAAATGAGTCAGTGAAACGCTAAAATAACAAACCTGATATCAACCTTTATATGGACGAACTCACTCAAAGGCTAAACAACGCGGGGGTAGGCTGTCACATCGGAGGACAGTGTCTTAACAACATCAGGTTATGATATGGTACTGATGGCACCGTCTATAAGAGGACTACGCATTCTTCTAAAGGTCTGTGAAGTGTTTGCTGAAGAAACAAACATGCTCTATAACCCTAATAAAACAGCACTGTTGGTTATAAAGTATGGTCAGGGCCCAACAAGTATTCCTCCAGTTACTCTGAACGGTGTGGTCCTGAAGGTGACCGAAAGAACAAAATATCTAGGACACATAATTACAAATAATCTATGGACGACGACGATATTGACAGGCAAAGACGAGCTCTCAGTGTGAAAGCGAATATGCTGTGTAGAAGGTTTCGTCTTTGTAGCACCGCTGTAAAAAGAACGCTCTTCCTTGCCTTCTGTGCAACGTTATATACATGTGAACTCTGGACAAATTATAAAAAGAGCAGCATAGAAAGACTTCGCATACAATATAACAACGCCTTTCGTATGATGTTTGGCCTTCCCAGATATTGCAGCGCTTCCGGTATGTTCACTGAGGGGCGTGTTCCCAACTTTGCAGCCCTCATAAGATCCAGGGTGGCAGGGATGAGGGAAAGGATATACAGCTCCGGAAATATCCTTATCCTGGAAGCCCGTCTTACTCCAGCATCCAGCATCGATGCACACTGGAGAAAGATACTGGCCCCGCATAATTGACTTGCCATCGCTCGCTAAAGCCGATATTTTACCATATATTTCTTTTGATTACTTTTAATACTTCTCTTCTATTTTATATGATTTTACTATTTCTCTTTTGTTTTATATAATATTTTTAATGTGTGTATTTTCTTTTATATGGAATGTGTGGGATTGCACGAACCTCCCCACATTCTGGAATAAAGCTATATTTATTTATTTATTATTTATTATTTAATGTGTTTAACGGGACAGTAATATACATTCACATTAATCATTGCTTGTCGCGGGTCATTTACCCCTCGGATGCTTTAAAGCTGTATAAATCATTATGTCATTTAAGCCGCTGATACACTTGCTTAGTTTTGAGTATGCTTATTAGAATGCTCAAAACTACCATGCTCTAATAACTGTACACACTTGCTCGTTATTAGTATGTTTATTTTAAGCATGGTCATGAATGAGCATGCTCAAAGCTAACAAAAGTTAGTTAACTAAAGTCAAACACACAAGCTTATTACTGGCATGCTCTTGTCATAGAACAGAGACGCTCTTGTTCAAAATGGAAACTTTGCAAATTGAAATAAGAAATTCAAGTGAACCAATGAACAGTTCCCGAGTTCTCATCCGCACATTTTTGATTTTAGTTTTTATAATTTTTATTGTAAGTTTTGAATCATTCATGTATTTTAATAAAGTTTCATAAATATTATTATTTGCTACATTTTTTTTATACAGCGGTGACCGAATATTCCACAGGCATTCGTGATTCCTATAATAAGTCACGAAAAGTAATGTTTTGTCATCTCCCCAACGCGCCGTATTTGTTTCATCTATCACAGACTGAGAAGTGAGAAGATTGCATAGATAATCGACACTAGCCGCGAATGACATTAGCATGCTCATAAGCGAGCCTGTTCACACATGCTCAAAAGATACCCCTTCCACCCGCAAATCAAATGAGCACGCTCATAAATCAACCGGCTGTTGACTTTTGAACGTGCTAATAATGAGCATACTCATTACTAGCAATATGCATACACACATATTACTAAAAAGCAATGGTTCAAGAAGCTCAATATTGCGCATGCTCACGTGCCACTCATGACCATGTGTTATGTTTTTTTATGTTATGTTATAGTAACAAATCTGAATTTTATATATTTGATTCGGGCCCCTATTTAAAAATATTACTGGATACTCTATATATTAACATGTTACCTGTTGTCATCTTCCAAAATCCCCCTTACTCAAATGTCATTCAGTCAGTTATTCATAATTTGTGAGCAACTTAACGTTTGTTTACATTTTAGAGCTTTTTGATTGACTGAATACATTACCTGTCGAGATACAGAAAAAGCAATACTGCTTTTTTCAGAATACGGTCGAATATCCAAACCTTGTTACCTAACAGAAAATATTTCAGTTTTGATACTAAAACGTAAGTCTTGCGGTCGCTGGCTCCTACTCTAGAAGAATATGAGAGTTTTGGTGTAGGAAAAGAGTTACAAAACTCAAGAACAATGTTTAGAAAACAGAAGCAGCTTGGTGGCAGTAATTAAAGTCATTTCAATTATATATTTCTTTTTATTTGCAACAAATAGTAAAATGATCAAAAACTTACATTTATGTAATGTTCATTTATGTAAACGCCTTTGCGGCTTTTACACGGAGAAATATTTCCAAAAATAGATTTATTTCAAGTATACTATGCCAGTACGCACTCATACAGTACTAGCGCAGTATACTTTCAAGAGCGAAAATAAAAAAGATGTCATGAAAGTATACTCGATTTATGCGCGATACTCGAGTATAGTTTCTACCTCATCGAGTAATGTAAGGTTTCAGAAACTATACTAGTACATTTTATTTTATTATTATTATTATTATTTTATTCTTAAAATAGGTAATATAATGACATTTATATTTCCTAATATATACATTGTAAAATATCATTATATAAATTTTCTAATCAAAAGTACATATAACTAAGTTTTTTCTTAAAAATTTTCATATTTTTTTCGTCTCTAATATCCTCTGGCAGACTCACATACAACTTCATCCCACTGTACATCACAGAAGTTTATGATCTTTTTTTGATGGTCATGTTCATGTTGGTTTTCTCTTATTTTTCTTACTAATTCAAATGTATTGTTGTGTCCATTAACAATTTTGTATAAAAATAGAAGTACATTAAATTTAATTATTTGTCTAAATGTCATTATTGTTAGACTTTCTAACATAAATTTGATTCATGTGTATCGATTTCTTTTTAGTATAATTCTTAATGCTTTATTTTGGAGTATTATTAATTTTTTCAATTCTTCTTCCTTAGCCAGAAATAGTATACTGCTGTAGTAGTTGATGTGGGGGACTATTATTGCATTATATATATTTTTGCACTAATCTGTTTTAATATATCTTCTGATTCTTCCCAAGAGTGAAATTCGTTTTGCTATTTTTTTGTTACATAATTAGTTATCTCGTATTTTTCGCACTCGTTTTATTTTGAAATTATTTTAAATAAAATTTTGAGCTACTTGTTCTGTAGTAATCATATTCATTGTTTCATAACCTCTATTGCTTTTAACTTCTTCTAAGTTAGATGAACTAGGATGCTACCTAAAAATATAAGTTAATTTTTTAAATTCTATTTCCATCTGTGCAATAGACTCGTAATATTTTTCCAACATTACTGGAATAGTTTTTTGAAAAGCAGGAGTAACATGAACCTATAGAAGAGCTTGATTCCAGTGTTTGTTGGGAATTTGAAATGTTTGGTATTTCATCATTAAGGGCAAGTGATGCTCTATCCTCGCGGTTCAACAGGTCATCCATATTTTGATAAAAAAAACCTGTGGTTGAAGTGTGTCGCAGTAGGACATTACACATTACATGTAAGCTTTTATAAGCAAGCCGACGAAATGAAAGCAACTATGCAATTAGAATTTATTTACCTGAGCTATCTGCGCACACTGCAGTACACAACTGCCCGCTGGTTGGAATGATTTGATTGTGCACTGCACTGCAACAAGTGTCACGTGTTTGCACCACCACGTGTTGCAGAAAGGGCTCTGCATGACACCAAATAATTAATCGAACCGGGTATTAAGTAAGAAAGCTGCGCAACATCATCTCAAAAGGTCTTCACGCGACCGAACAAATTACCTCTCATGTCAAAAAGTCCTTGAATAATTTAAAGTGTGTCCGTAACCGCGGCGTCTGAGGGTCGATCGGCCCGAATCGGGTGGAACTTTCGTTGTTGTCCGACGGAATCGGGTCGGGCAGTGGGCGAGCCAATCTGACGAAAGCTCCTTGAAACGAACAATGCACCGACTGCCATTTCTGCAAGGCGACACTGCACTTTCGGTCGACAAAAGGATTTAAGATAAAATGCAAACGATTCCAGCTAAGAAAGCCATCTAAGTCTGTATTTATTTTTAATTTATTCATACCATACATAATGTGTTAAAAATATCTTTTTTTTTTCGGCAGACAAGGAATTTAAAATTATGCAATGAAATTAATTAATAAATCATCTGCAAGTTCTACTAAAGATATATCTAAACATTTTAAGAAGCGATTCGTATTAATGAAATTTTATGGTGTAAATTAGTAACATTGTACCAGATCAAAATTTATCACTCGTATATGAATACTTTATTATCGCTGGGTAACATTTTATTTATCAATTGTTAGAACATTCCATCTAATTATCACACGTAGAAGTCGCACTTATTTACAATGCCAGTTAGGCACTCCGTTCTATTATTTAGCTTAATATCTGTCGCTCCATTTATCTCACGACCGGCCACCCCGTTTGTTTCGTGGCTGATATCGCACCGATAGAAATGTCAAAAAAACTGCCTAGTCGTTATGAAATTCGTGTGGCGCATTCCAGAATTTTTTACTTTTTTCTTATCCTAGTACATAACGCGTACAGTGCTATGAAATTGATGATGGAGACTCTCCCAATGTTTTTTCTACTAGCTATGGCACATCCTGCATAATCTGGTCTAACCTAACCACGTGCTCGATCACCTCCATAATTACCATCACCATTGCAGGATAGGTGTTCGTTCCAGCCCCGGGAAAAGACACTGATCAATGTCTACACGACTCTCAAATTTCTTCCTGGATGCCGACTGGAGCCCACCGATTCTTTTATCGTACGAAACGAGGAATTGAAACAGAAATGAAATTTACAAGTTAAGCGACAAACGGAGAATTCTTTGAACAGCGATCAAAAAGAAATAAAAATATAAAATTACTACGTATTACCCCTTTGAAAAATATTACGAGAAAGCGCTGCCTTTCTAAGAATCTTCCCTTTTACAAAATATAAAATTACAATATATCATGTGCGTTCCCAATATTTCTTCATTCAAAATTTTCAATATTTAAACTATAAATTGTTGAGT
>JADDOH010007369.1:0-13771 GCA_016648135.1 Agrypnia vestita | reverse complement strand
GTAGTTGGTCTGCTTCCGAGATGGCATCCAGATCCGAAGTCATATAACGGGTCCTCTCCAAAATCGAGCAGTTACCAGCGCCTGTGTAGCCCTTCATTTCCCTTGTATATATATTTTAATATCAGCGCCTGTAAAACTGTATTAGATCCTAGAAACAAGAAAACTATTCCCTCTACGCCGTGCACATACAGGACATAAACCCCTTCAAACTAGTTCATCTACGCCGCACAGTGATATCACATGCAGACACAACCAATATAATTACAAATATGCTTGCGTCCCGCCGACTGGACGCCTGTGTTTTCCAATAACAACTTTCCAGTCATGTATTTAACATAACGTCCTCCTTGTGTGTATGTGTGCTTCAATATCTGCCATCCAGTTAATGGTTCCCAAAATAGTGTTTTTCTTGTATATATATTTCAATATCAGCACCTGTAAACCTGTATTAGATCCTAGAAACAAGAAAACTATTCCCTCTACGCCAAGCACATACAGAACATAAGCCCTTTCAAACTAGTTCATCTACGCCGTATAGTGATATCACAAGCAGACATAAACAATACAATTACAAGTATGCTTGCGTTCTCCCCCCACCTTGGTGGAAATATTCGCATTCGTATTCACCGAATAGTAGGCCTGATATTCGTATTCATGAAGGTAGTATTCGTTGCATCAAGGTTATTATATTTACAAGTATGTTCAAGTTCCCCCCACCTTGGTGGAAATATTCGCATTCGTATTCACCGAATAGTAGGCCTGATATTCGTATTCATGAAAGTAGTATTCGTTGCATCAAGGTTATTATATTTACAAGTATGTTCAAGTTCCCCCACCTTGGTGGAAATATTCGCATTCGTATTCACCGAATAGTAGGCCTGATATTCGTATTCATGAAGGTAGTATTCGTTGCATCAAGGTTATTATATTTACAAGTATGTTCAAGTTCCCCCCCCCCACCTTGGTGGAAATATTCGCGTTCGTATTCACTGAATAGTAAGCCTGATATTCGTATTCGTGAAGGTAGTATTCGTTGCATCACTCTCAATAATAAAATCATATAGATAAATAATTACGGTAACTCATAAAAATATGATATTACTTATATTAAACGAACAAAGCAAAACAATCTGTCATATAAGTAAATAACGTGATCACGGAAGACCGAAGGTTAACTACCCTGAACAAACCGCGAACTGCCCACAATAATGGAAAATGTTGTAGAAAACATTTCAAATATCTAATATTGAATGAATAAAACAATGCCATATGAATAACTATCGCGATTACGGAAGGCCGAAGGTTAACCACCCTTGAACACACCGCGAACTGCCCACAGGCCTGATATTCGTTTTCGTGGGAGTAGTATTCGTTGCATCACTCTCAATAATAAGATCATATAGATAGATAACAAAGCATTCTTTTGCATAAGGATACATCCGCCCTGAAGAATCTCTCGTACATTCCGAACCTCGCGACATTGAATATACATAATTATTCTGAATTTTAAATCCCACAAACAAACACAAAACACCTTTCGTCAGTAAAATATTCCATTTTAAAGCCTTTATATCTTTGGTAATATATGAATATCAAATTTAAATGATTTTCCATATGAACAGCGACAGAATTATATATTTCATAAGCGTTATGCAATAATTCACCCGCTGGAATTATCACAGTCGCCATATTACGATTTCTTGTATATTGAATCTGAAGCGCGTATAGTAATAATTATCCCTAGGCCCAAAATACGTAACAAAACAATCCACAACATGTATCTTGTTCAAATAAACCACATAAATACTCCGATCCCAATTATTTCCAAACAATACAAATCATATAGAAATCCGTGTATTCAATCGCCAGTATAGATAACAAAGCATTATTTTGCATAATTGAAAGTTACACAAGTATTAGGAAAGAACGCCGCTGGATTATCACGCAAAACTATGAATTATTAAATCTGATGAGCGCTTAGTAATATAAGGTTCCAAATATGATACACACAAAAGGCAATAGGAATAAATAACATTGGAAATGCTTATCTGTTCACTGTTCCAATTCTCTTTGAATTATTATCAACCTCTGGCTTTTTCCTCGATCCAGCCAAATTATCTTCCTTACTGCGGACTCTCCTCGACAAAGCCTCCGCCGACCTTCAAGCTGAAAACTCAAGTGCCGCTTTCTAATTTGTAACGCCTAACAATAGTTCCTATCTCTCGCCATTTTTTGATTCCAACTAGCGTGTAAAAGTCCAAGTCTAACTCTAAAGACGCGTTTCATTGGTCAGATTCGGTGCTAACGCCCGCGTCTGTGATTGGACCATCTCGTTAAACAAAATAACATAAAGCCTGCTTTACACGCCCGCGTGCAGAAATAATAAAGCTCGCCCGCACCTACTTATCCGGCAGATATTTAATTATAGAGTATTTAACGGGTTGTGAAGCTTCTCTTTATTATAAACTTTAGCAGATAGATATTTTCGTATAATTTTTCAGCAATGTCTATTTGAATAGGCCAATATCGTTACAACATGACGGCACTCACTAATACATTTACATTATGCATATTATACACCAAATTATCAGTAGGCTCTAAGTTCATCCTTATACGGCGGCAATACTACTGCCTGATGCAGAATCGCAGGGCGCAACATCAAATTCCAATGATTTTTCCGAATATGACCAGGAGATCTCAAAACCACTCTCCATTACGATTTTAGCAGAGCGAAACATAAATAGTAAAAAGAACCAAAGTGGATTTTTATAAAATAAATAATGAAACAATGGTTGGACAATAATAACTTTTCCGAATTTTCGAATCAACTCTTAGAGTCCAATCATATTTTTTTTTATATAGAAACAGGAGTAAAAATTTTAAATGCTGATAATAAGGGGTTAAAACTTCGTATGAAAAAAAAATTTCAAGCCATATAAAAAGATATTCATTTAATTAATAATCAAATAAACTTTCCCTATAGTCCTCTGTTTGATTCTGCATTATTGGGTAAAGTATAAGACTTGTCATCAACTCCGTTAGTCCCCACCCCTCGAGTTCTTAATCTCTTTTGGTAGGAACCTTAATGCATGCTAGCCTTCGGGTAGATTAACACGCATGTGAGGAATATTTTGGGACGGTGTCAATGTGTGAATATGGCTGTAGTGTGTAGTGGTATTTACATGCTAGTGTTGTGGTTGTCCTGACGACAAGACGGGTACGTCTCGAAACCGGTAGACCACAAGTCAAACAAATCAATACTTTGTTAAAACGCCTGACCACAAATGCTTTAAATATTAATAATATAGTTAAATTAAATTTGTAGTTAACACTCCTAAGGATTTTTTTAGACATTTTCGATTCTGTTTATGTTGAATTATATGTGGATACCAGGGATGTTATGGAGCTCCGTAACAGTAACCGAAACTATCGAATATCCGAAATAAAAAAATATCCGTAACCGAAACCGATATAATGGTTTCGGATAAAGGCGGAGTCTAAATCTAAATGACAGGTTACTTGTCAGTTGTCACACAAGCCGCGCGTGTTTCTTGCAATAATATAATAATTTAAAAAGTATAATTTGACTATTAAACTACAATTAAGGTTAAAGTTTATTAATAAACATTTTGTAATAGTTTCATTACTTACATAATTCATGAAGAAATGTTTTTATTACTATATAGCAAAAGTGTACCAAGATTTTATTAGAATTTAAGATTTTACTCTTTATCTTTAATACTCGAGCAATGCATATGAAGACTGATTTGTTATAAATTACTGTATTTTTGTAATATTCCTATAAAAAATTGAATAATATTAATAGAAGTTACTGATATTATTTTTGTTTATTATAATTTTGTTTTTGTATTTTTAAGTACATACCTTCATAGGTACCTACATAGCACTTAAAGTGGCCGTAATAATAGTTATTTATTTAACTGATTGTAAAAACAAATGATAATTACAGACTAGACATAAAAGTCAAATCTTGCTATTTGTATTTTACTTTTATAATTTTAAAATTCTAATATCCGTAACCGAAATTATCCGAAACTAGCGGGTAATCCGAAATAATTTCATATCCGTAACCAGTATAATGTTATTCCTACGTCCGTATCCGTATCCAGATCCGAAATTTCATATGCATAACATCCCTGGTGGATACCATATTGTAGACGGTTGCTTTGTCGCCGTTATTTTATAACAAACGGATGTTATCCCCATCCTGCATGATGTTAGTGTTAATTTACATCTTTTATTGCATCTGGACTGTGGTTTGCTATTTTTCGGTTATCCTAAAATTTGTCTTCGTTAATTTCGTAATGGTCGCTGGACCCCTGCCAGTATTGTCTTCCTTTGAGAAAGTGTGTTTTATTCGGGATACGGACAGGATCGCACCCCGAATCTAAACTTAGACCCATCTGCCCGGCGAGGCGTAAATAGCGTACGTAGATTGTGCGACGCGAAGAATTAATGTCTCCCACGCATCACGAGATCAAATTGACGACTGCAGATTGGAACATCATCTCGGCTCGCGTAGACGAAGGTTACTTTGACGGGAAAGATGCGTACAGAGGTCATTCCTGCAAAGAAAACCTCATGGTTAAAAGTGACATGCGTCACAGATTTTCAGTAAACCGATTTGCCATAAAATATTTCTAAATTCCTTCATTATTCTTTTTTAATTTTTTTATAATGAAACAATAAATTTAAAAAATAACAATGCCGTAATAATCAATCTCTAATATAATTGCCGATTTTATTTTATTTGTTTATTCAGCATTTTTAAAAATTTAAGTAAAAGAGTAGATTGTTGGTCTTGCGGTTAGAACTGTCGCCTCGTGATCCAAAGGTCGGGGGTTCGAACTTCACTCCAGACTAGCAAGTTAGTCCTATTTTCATAGCACAAGCGTTTAGGTTAGTTTGAAAATAGTAAGAATAATATTAATATTTATAATATGTAAAGTATTAACTTTGTGGTTGGATATTATAACAGAGTGTTGATTAAATTTGTAAAACCACTTCCAGATTTTAGGTCTATCGGTTTCGAGACGTACCCGTCTCTTCGTCAGGATCAACACTACACTACTACGTTCACAACACTACACCACAACCATATATTGTTAACTTTTCACCAATATTTATCACATGCGTGTTAATCTTGTCAAGGACATGCATACACTAACTAGCCTACAAATCAATCAGGAATCAAGAGAGTGAGAGGGGGCGGTGTCTGAAGTAGGTGTTACCAAATCTTTTGTGAAAGTTAAATTGAACAAAGGGCTGTATGGAAAATTGATTTTTTAACTTTGTTAAAAATATACCAATCTATGATAATGGGAAAAAGGAAATAATATATAAAAATAACACACAAAAATAATTTAACCCATAAAAACAATTTTTACAGTAAGTTTTCATTATAAATTCTTTATATGCAAGGAAAAGACAGATGTATGCAGAATTTTTCATTTGATGTCATTTAAACTCATTCAAACTTATTCTCCGTATAGGATGGATGCTTCTAGAAACGACTTATTTTCACCTATACTGCTTTATCATCATGACGTCACCCATGTGTGATTATTCCGGAACCTAGCGTATTTGAGCAAAAATCGAATATCGTTTGAAAATAATTCCAGATTTTATATAAAATAATTGCGTTTTAGCTTGTAACTTTGCGAAAAAAAATAAAGAAAAAAAGTAAAAATTCTACAAATCACGATTTTTAGATAGTTAATAGAACCACCCCTCGCGGAACAGCGGCTGAAACTGTGAAAACCGAACTTGATATTTTTGGAATCGAGCTCTCGGTCGACGAGTTTTTTACGCGAAAAACGAAAACAGCCACAACAAACGTGCATACCCAAAAAGTTGTCAAAATGCGTTGTCATCGACGTCGAGTCAACGTGCAAAATTTCAGTTCGATTAGATGACGGGAAGCGTATTGTCTGCCGGAAAAACTTTGGATCGATTTTTAACCCTTTTCCCGCTATCCAATCGAGCTAAAACTTTGCAGGCCGACTCGCGGCGACGATAAAAATGATCCTTAAAATTTTCGTTTAAAAAATTTAATAATTATAGTATAATTATGGATTTTTCGAAATTTTAATGTTTTTTTCAAATTGGAATCAGTACAAATTAGTAATGACCCCGACGCGTGCAGTTGGCACGAAACCTGATTCAATGAGAAAGGGAGTATAATAAAATCTTGGTTTTTATGGGTTAGTTTTTTTTCAAGACATTTCCACACGAGTACGTACGGCGGCGAAACTAATATAAAGAATTTAATAAGCGATGCTTCTTCAGAAAAACAATTCAAATGATGCCCCTAGTCGGTAGGTGGCTATTCGAATTCAGTTTTTTGTTGACACATTAAATGCAAATAAATTCGAAAGACAATGACATATTCAAAATTAGCCCTCGGAAAACATAGGTCATTCACATACCACTTTCTATAACATGCCTATAGAAAAAGTGGTTTCATGTTATTCAGCAGATCATAATGACGTATACAGATGTTGCTGTAATATTTATATATAAATACATATTACAATTTTGACGTCAGCGACATTTCGAGATTTCATCTGTCACATTCCGTTTCCGCTCTCGTTCCATTTCCTCCGTTTTCTCTGGATTCATTGCTATTTTCGTCTTTATCAAGGTCTGATTCTAAATTACATATTCTGTATAATGACGTTTGTGAACGTAGAATACGTGTTCTACTCAATAAACACATTCATGCGAATGTCTGTAAATTCCATCTCGCCCTCAGATTACAATAATATTAGTACAAAAGTATATGTTATAGTCTGAATGTACACCATATAATTTACGATGTGTGTAATAAAAAATTTTAACTATCGATTGTGATTGAAAATTGTTTCGCGCCTTTATTAAAAAGGCGCATTCCTGTAACACATTGCTACACAAAATTCCGCTGTTGTAGCGCATTGGAGTAATTTCACACATTATGATGCTCGTTGCGTTAGCGACAGAAAAATACATTAAAGTTCAATAGCATTTTTGGCGTAATTATAGCACATACAAAATTCGTTTTAATATCGTATTCATACTGCATATTCGACAGAAGAGTAGAGGTTGAGAAAGATATCGAGAGAAGAGTGACTGCGAGGAATAGGGTGAACGGTGCTTTAAACGCAATAATTTATAATAGAAATATGTCTACCGAGGCATAGTGGTACATAATGGAATTCTGGTACCATCACTGATGTATGGAAGAGAAGCCTGGAACTGGCAGAAGAGGAACGAAAGTAGACTGAATGCAGTGGAGATGAGATCCCTTAGACGTTCCATTTATGATAGAGTAAAGAATGAAGATATTAGTAATTAATATAAAGCTGATCTCAGAAAGAAATCTTAGTAAGAAAGATATATAACGCAAGTGTTGATGGTGCCAGAAAGAGAGGGCGACCGCGTAAGACATGGCACCGGAAGATGGTCCTGTTAGAAGCCTCAACAACCGTCGAGCTTGCATGCGAAGATGTATGAATGTGGATGAGGCGAAAGTTGTAAATCAGGACAGAAAACTGTGACGCTCTATCCTCTCTGCCTACCCCCACGGAGAAATGGCGTGATGGTGAGTAAGTAATTAAGTACGGCGTTTGTTTCATATTATATTTCATTAAAATATTATTTAAAAAAATTAAAAAATGGTGGCGTTATGTGCAAAGATCCTTCTCCGTGACGCGTGCAGCTTTTGGAGATAATCAAATCGCCAGGGTTTCAGTGGTATTAAAAGGTTCACTTTATTTTTGTTATATGATGTAATTGTCTATGTTGGTATCAAACCGAAAAAATGTTTTTTTGTGCAAATGAGATCAGTTGGAAAATAATTTAATAATTTTGCCCCAAAAAAATCGATGTTAAAAATTCATTTTAAGAAAACCATGCATTTTATCAAAAAAAAAAAATTTTTGCATCTTATATAATGTCATCACTTAGATATGTACAAACTTAGATATGAAAAAAAGAGTTTCGATGAAAACGCAATAGAAAAATGAAATTCGGTTAATAATTTACCTACCACGCTAGCTACAAATTGTAATACATCAGCCAATTTTTAGACTTTCGAATCAGTAATAATTCAAATTATTTTCAAAACTTCCAGCTATAAGATCAAGGTGGTGTAATCACAAGGGATTGTACAAGAACGGAGAAGGAAAGGTTACAACATAGATAGACCAAGTTCCCAAAATGACGACTTCAAACGAAGTCCAGGGTCGCGAAGATTGGAAAAAAGTTATTCGTACTGTAAAAGCAAGAGAAAGTCTGTCATAAGCTTGCCGATTTTTTTTTAAATTTCTATTCTCTTCTTCTTCCACTTTGTTTAGACTCTTAACGTGAGTCTGTTTGTGCAGGAGTTTCCTCTTGTGATGCTGAATTCCAGTCATCTCTCCATCGCTTCGGGGGTCTCCCTGGTGGGCGCGGTCCATCTAATACACCATGCAGAGCTATTATGTATGGTAATCTTGTAGTACTCATTCTCTATACGTGTTGGTGCCAGTATCATCGACGTTGTCGTCCCCATCTGACCACATCTTGAACCTCGCAGACTTCCCTGATTGCTGTATTCCTCACGCGATCATGCAGAGTCTTCCCAGCAATAGCACTCAGAGTTCTCATTTCAGTTGTTCTCAGCATGCTCTTTGTCTTGACAGTGTCCGCCCTCGCTTCAACACCATATGTGATAATAGGTCGCATACAGGTCTTATAAATGCGTACTTTCCTATCTGTTCTCATGTCTTTATTCCTCTACACATCATCTCTCAGGCAGCCTGCCACAACTGCAGCCTTATCCACCTGAGGCCTAACTTCTTTGGGTAGTTCGTGAGAGCTGAGCCTTTCACTGCCAAGGTATCTGGATTTGGTTACTTGTTCAATGGGCTCATCACGTACTGATATTCTGCACTCTAATCACAGAGAAGTCATACAGTTTGTGAACGATGAATCATATCTAACAGTCACTTATAGTCGTATTCCCAATGTAATATTAGAACACCCCCGCATCCAGCAGTTCCCGACATATCTGATAGTCAGGAACCAGAGACCAGGAAGATGCCGGCATCACGTCGGCACGCTCCAAGGTTGAATGATGCACTGACGAAGAACTCAAGCCAATAATGTCGTACGTGCGGAGGTCATGTGCAAACTTAATGATGATAATATCATATAATTTTACAAGCTATCAATCACGGAATTATTCATCTGGTTTAATGGTCTAAGATGTTGTGAAACATAATAATACGCCTCGGTGCCAGCTTTCCCAGAGGTGTGGTCGCTTGCTGCATTAATAATTAATTAATTTAAAATTAACAATGACTTATTAAAAATTATCCACTTAATATTAAAAAATAAAGCACCACAGCAAATTAAAGAAAAAATGTAATAAAATTGTATTTTCAAAATGAAAACATTATTAATATCCCCGATAATAAAAATTTCGTTGCCCGTCCGTGACAGTATGATTTTAGAATTGTTATGAAATAAAATGAAAACATTTGAAACGGGGTGGTTTAGTTTCAAGTTATGAGTGCAAATGACAAAGGCGTGAAAATAACTGAAAAATTTAAACAATTTATTAACAGTCAGTAAAACACAAATGTACATACGTAGTAGAAATGAACACAGAAACATTAAAAATAGGAATACAAAATAACACACAGAAATATAAACAGTAGAAATATCAAAGTAGGTACATACAGAATATCGAATAAAATTAGCACAAGCACTTAAGTCTTTGGCGTAGTCACAACACAATATTATAGTGGAATTCTTGATCTCACTACACAGATTCGGCGTAGGCTCTTGCCGGATAAAACTCGACAGCAAGAGCGATGGCGAAGAGACTTCTCGGAGATAAAAACTCGACGCGACTCGAGCTTCACATAAGCTCGACTTGATACGGCCCGGCAGGAGAACACTCGACTGCGGCGGCGATATCGCTTCCTAGGTTCGCCAGGAATCCCTCCCGGTCACCTCCTAATAAGGCGAGGACTGTTGGAGCCTTCCGAACAGTGTATCCTGGCTGGGAGTAAAAGCACACCGCTTTTGTACCTGTTCGACGGAGGTGGGGATGGATTAGCGAAAAACCGTTTATTTTCTGTTGCTAGGCGGAGCTTCCGGCAGCCAAATTCACTACAAATATGCACCTTTGGGAAGTCTGGCAATTTTATAGTGCGGCCGGGTTTAATGGTTTCTGAGAAATAGATACAGGTACGGGATTTTCGTTTACACCCCCCAGGTGCACGTATCACATTTATGCTTTTCAATAAAATAGGTACTCTTTTTTTTAAATAATAATAGTTTTTTTTTATATTTCAGTTTAATGATAATAAAGAACAACCATTACTCGCAAATTTGGTATTAATCGTTAATCAAAATATTTAATTCTCTATGTAACAATGTCCGTCACCAAGGCTACCAGATAGGCACAGATAATGATGAGGTGTACAAAATGAGTTACAAAAAAGTATAATTCACTACGTAAGAATGAATGTCCATCACTGTCGCTACCAGATGCCTCAAATAGTAATGAGGAAGATATAATATAATTATAAGGTATAAGAATTTCCTGAATGTCCCGTACGCAGCATCAGTACGTTATGAGCCCATTGTACAAGTAACCCAGTTCAGATACCTTGGCAGTGAAATTCTCAGCTCTCGTGACCTTCCAAAAGAAGTTAGGCCCCAGGTGGATAAGGCTGCAGTTGTGCAGGCTGCCTGAGAGATGTTGTGTGGAGGAATAAAGATATGAGAACAGATAGCAAGGTACGCATTTATAAGACCTGTATGCGACCTATCCTCACATATGGTATGGAAGCGAGGGCGAACACTGTCGAGACAAGACCATGCTGAGAACAACTGAAATGAGAACTCTGGAAAAATTCTGCATGATCGCGTGAGGAATACAGCAATCCGGGAGGTCTGCGAGGTTCAAGATGTGGTCAGATGTGGACGACGGCGTCGACAATAGCGGTAGCAACACGTACACAGTAGGAGTACAACAAGATCACCATACATAGCTCTGCATGGCGTACCAATTGTATATATACCGCGTCCACCAGGGAGACCCTCGAAGAGATGGAGAGTTTGAAAACGAAGAGGAAACTCCTGCACAAAGAGACTATTGCGTCTAAATAAAGCTGAAGAAGAAGAAAAGAAGATCTTGTACTTCTCTGGATGTCTTATCACGTGTCTGAGATATTGAAGTTTTAGGATTTTTATTGTTTTATATCACGTGTCTGAGATATTGAAGTTTTAGGATTTTTATTGTTTTAACTAGTTTAATTAATTTGTTTGAACTTAATTAATTGAAAATTCAAGAACATATTCATATTTGTGTAGTCTTAATTTTTCAGAACAAAGTTCTGTGAAGTTTTTTAAAACAAAATTAATTAAATCGGTTGTATCAAATGTGTCCAAATAAAATGAATTAATTGTTTAATTCTGGCGTCCATCCAGCGGTAGTATTACAAAGTAATTTGAACAACCGTATCAAAAAAGTGGATTGCTCTATGAACAAAAATAAAAATTAATCAATTAATAAAAATGAGAGTTACATATACGGTCGATATATTCACGGAAATCTACAAGGCTCTTGTAGCTTAGTGGTCACCGGCCCCGGAAAGGCGGTGACCCGGGTTCGAATCCCGGTATTAGCCAAAATATTTTTTCGTGGATTAGATTTTTCTGTATGTCTTTCTACATAATTGATTGATTAATTTGTTTTTAATTAATTTAATTATTTGAACCCACCATGTGTAAATAAATTGCGCAGCCATGTATAAATTCCTTGAAGAATAAATGAATTAATCATCACTGAATCTCGTGTTACCGAGTCTGCGGTTCTCTATTGCGGTTCCGCATCTCCGTACTATTTCTGGCACCGTTTGAGGACGGTTTCAGAATACAATGTTGACTACGTATCTATCATCATATAAACATAGCTGCGTACCCATGTGTATATATGTAAACATGTGTAAATAAAAGGGCACGACAGATCAGATCAACCTTGAATTTCCCCGCCTACCAACTTTGCATGTGGCGACACGGTGAACACAAATGCGCAGACGTAACTCATCAATTTTAATTACGTTTCCTCTTAAGCAGGTGCACATCTACTTAATATATAATTATCATCCTCAATGTCCTATTTCATCTACATGTGTGTCACTAGGAAGTGAATCCAACTAACATCCTGTGTAATTTCCTCGTGTCCATCCATCCGTCCGTATCGCGCATAAAACAAACTTACATTGACAGCTGCAAATGAATATCTGGTGTCAGTCATACCACGTTAAGTTGTGCGATTATCGCGTCAAGCAAAATATATACTTTTTTTTTTCATTTGATTCAGCAACATTGTAGATTGACATTTCTAAAAAATATTGATTTTATTATTTGTATAAATCTACTTATATTATTTTATTAAATTTAACCTACGTGTTTCGGAAAGACATTTAAAATTTATTTTTAAATATTATTGCTGAAGTTCTTGATTACTCGCAATCATTGGGAAAAAATTAGAACTGGGCTAGTTGTTAAATTTAATTGATTATTAATAATATTTTGTTTACTATTACATGCTTTACTAATTTGTAATGATTCTAAATTATTCAATTTCAGACCAAAATTATTTATGTGTAAAATAGAAAGTCCTAAATTTTTATCAAAACGTGATCATTTTCTAATAAATGAATTGCAAATTCAGGAAAATCATGATTGTTCTGACATCTTAATTTAATAATTTAATAACATCATCTGAATCAAATAATATAAGTGGCTTTATACAAATAATAAAATCAATATTTTTTTATTTTATTATTTTTTACTCGGTTTTGCGCCAGCTCTCTCCAGTTCTGGATCTTCAAGGCAGATGTGTCTTTGAGAACATTATCGCTTCATCTTAGTCATGGCCTTGGTAAGCTCCTTCACCTTGAATTCAGGAGGGCCTTCGGTGGTTGTCCAGTCGCCCTTTTCGCATGAACCAGCTTTTTTACCGAACTCTTCCCAATTTTATAAATTTAAGAGCTCGTTAAACAAAGTATAGAGCTCATGATCGTAGCCCATGCGCCAAATTCCACTGTCTAAAATTGCATATAAAAGGATACTTACATTTGACCACCTATGTTCTAAATTATTGTTAACTCGTTTTTATTTATGTTGTTATGTATATCCCCACAAATAAAATAATACATGCTTCCCATATAAATAGCTTCGTCTCCGTGAGACTTCTATAATTTATCTCAATTTATAATTATCCCTCTGTGGACAAAATCCAGTAATTGTGTCAAAGCACATATAAAAAATATTGTTAAAAATGTCGACTGGTGTATAAAAAGAGTTAAAAACCTACAAATAATAATACGCATTCTAGTGTATATGTTAAATAATTCCGAAAAATATCATTTTATATAGGTACCTACATTAAAAAGAATATTTCTTGATTATCTTTCCACCATTACCAGCTGCGAAATCTATGCGTACTGTATCATGGAAAGGACCATATATGTCTCTAATATAGTCCCTTAAAATATTTGAAAGAATACCGTTTTACATTTTTTGAACTTCCAAAAATTTAATAATGTGTGGTTTTAAGCATTGGTGAACGTTGCATTGTGTTAAGTAATCACTTAAGCCAGTTACTACAGGTCGTAAGCCCTGGGCCACTCTTAAAAGACTTCCATACACGTTTCCCACAAAAGTAGTTTCGTTTTTGTGAGACTTCTGTAATTAATCTTAATAAATA
>JADDOH010007367.1:0-15650 GCA_016648135.1 Agrypnia vestita | reverse complement strand
AGCTCTTTGCTGTGTGAACATGGCATCGATGATTATGTGTAAGTATAAAATAAGTGTTGAGTTTTATTTTGAATTTTACAGTGTGCAAAACTTTAAAGCGTTTCCCCCACATCTCACGTTTTCAAAGTCGGTGTCCATCATAACTTCAAAACTACTGCACCGATCCTTTTGAAATTTTGAACACTATTTCTGTACATAATTTACTAGGTAACGCTGGAGACTTTTTTTCAAATATGTTATTAATTTTTATTTTTTAATAACAAATTAGTCGATATTTTTCGCAAAAAATCGCGTTTTTCCCTTCAAAGTGTTCCGAAAAATTGAAAAATTGAAATTTCAAAAAACCCTCCCAGCGTTACCTGGGAAAATCTATCATCTAAGGAATGAAATGTCATACTTTAATGTACCATTAGTTTTAATAAAGAGAGTTTAACTGTGTCGTCACAAAAAATTCACAATAACATGCCTTTTTTGTACGAATTAACCTTACCCTCCCCTTAAGCACAAAAAACGATATCGAGAAATATACAATACTATAAAACGAAATAGAAATGTGCAAACTTTAACGCCTGACCTTTTAACTGCGTAGTGCTACATACGTAACCCTTTCTACATGAACGTAAGTTTTGCAAGTTTGGCGAAATTTTTCTGTACAATAATTATTCGATCTTTATATTAGAGATGTGACAAAGCCGACCGTAATGCAATGGATATTGTTTCTTTCTGAAATTTCACTCAAAATTTGCTTTTTTATGCTATTTTTCTGATTTTTAAGAAAAACATTTTTTTAAGATCTCCATTACATGTAACATTATGTTATTATTTTTTCTTTAGCGTTGAAAAATTGTATGACGTGTGTGAATTTTCACTATATGTTTAATATCAGTGTTAAATAATTCAAATAAAAACCATTTAAAAAAATTATGCGTGTACTTATGTATGCGCGTTAGAAGTTATACTTAAAAAGTAGAATAAAGACAAAATAATAATAAGAATAATATTTTCGTTGTCTGTCCGTAACTTACTGGAAAGACGACTTTAGATATTTAGAATGTGACAAGCAATCAACGCTCAACTCATGTTGCGCGGTCACGCAAGAGTTGTTATTAATTACTATACAGTCGTACACACCCATGAAAATATGGTTAAGTGTAAAGAGAATATAGAAATAAAAATATTCTGAATTATCTTTTCAAAACGTAAGACTTTCATGAAAGTAACTTATATCGAATATCTAAAATTAATTCGCAATAATAAAAGTCAAATAAAATGATAATCATCCGTATTCTGAACTAAGCAACATTGCTATTTCTGTATCTTGACAGTTATTGTATTACATTGTGATGCCGTTTTTTTGACGTTTTATGTTTGACAGGTTTGAAATTAATGAATTCAATCAATTAGAAAGATCATTATTCTTAATTGTGAATACATTAATATTTGTTTACATTTTAGGGCTTTCTGATTGATTGAATTCATTAATTATTTCAAACATGCCAAACTTAAAACATCGAAAATAGTGTCAATATATTGTTATACATACCTGTCAAGATTGGGATAAAGATCTGACATCCCAATACTGCTATTTTCATAATAGCACAGATTAACTTTATAAAAAGTATTATATATTTATCAAATTTCTGAAGGCTGATAGTGCAAAATGATTAAACATTTTTTTTGCTTGTATTGAAGCGAACTTATTTATAATATTCTACATAAGTTACTTAAATAACAATCAAAAACGGAACATATAAACGTAAAACCTTATGATTAATAAACATAATAACAAAAAATATAAATCATAAAGTCTGATTATGAAAACTGGAGAAAAACGATTATTAGAAAATATCAACAACTGACCATAATAAACGATTATAAAAAACATGTATGCGGTAGAAGTAATATTTAAAAACTAAAATAAAGACAAATTATATATTAATGATGCTCAAAGTATTGAGTTGTATAAATCTACACTGATCATTGTCTATTACTTTATTGAATTTTATGAAAAGAATGAAAACTCATACTTACAGAAAAGTAACCTCAAATATCTAAATATAATAATTTGGTTGTCTATCCGTAACTTGCTGGAATGACAACTTTATATAATTAGAGTGTGACACGCAATCAGTGCATGGCTCACGATTATTTAAAAAGTATAATAAAAAACGATTAACGGAACATATAAACGAAAACAAAACGATTCATTAAAACAGGGTATTTAACATAATACAACATATAAAGATGTTATAAAAGGAAAAAAAAGGATTCATAAGATCCGATTGTATGAACTGGGGTAAAACGATTCATAAAAAATATCGACAATTGACCACAATAAATAAAAATATATAACGACGGACGATAAAAATGGAGCATATAAACGGTTCCTTAATAGCCGGAGGATAAATTAATAATCGGTTTTTGCAAAATGATTTAATAAGTTTATATGTTAAATTTAGTCGCCCGACCAGAGTTGCCAACAGCGCTTGGCCTAATATCGCTGTTTCCTATACATAAAGTAGCCTAAAGTAGCCCAAACGCCAAAATTTCAATATGAATAAAATAAAATGTAATTTTTATCAATTTATTTATAACATATTTATAATGTATTGATAAATAGGCCTAAGCCTAATATAAAAAACCGTTAAGTTCGTTAAAAGAAAGTAAAGTAAGTAGATAGGTAGCATTTTAAAAACACCGGAGACGTACATTTTTCTACCAGCGTATAAACTTACCATGTGATTGCTTGGTTGAAAGTTGTTGCAGCACACCTCTTACATTCATATGGGTACGAATTCTAAGAATAGCGATCAGCATGGGTAGTTGTAGGCGATTCCTCAATTTTGTTTTAATTGTCCCCATTACGCTTAAAATTCTTTCAATGATAGCATTACACAAAGGTAATTGTATTTTTTCTTAATTATTTGCGATTCGGCTGATTTAAATAACTTGTCTCTGAAGTAGCCTAGTAGGCGACCAGTCGCCTTTTAGATTTTTTCGTCGCCGATTCTCGTTCTGAGTAGCCTAAATGGCGAAAAATCGCCCAAGTTGGCAACTCTGCGCCCGACAGCAAATACGAAAATCGTGTACTAGGACCTCTTAATTTTTTTTTTTTAATTTTTCAGTTAAAATAAAAACACAAAAAAATGCCGATTCAAAAGATTTCACATCACTATTTCGTGAAATAATGACAATTACGGTTGAGTAAAGAAATAGACGGAGTATCTTATTTCATTAAAAATATTGTTTGCAGGTAAAAGAAAGGACAAAAATTCAGTGTATATACAGAACAAAGTCTATATATCATATTGTTTCAAAAAACAGATAAGAATAATGGAAAAAAAACATTAGAATCAGCCCGCAAAAACAAACAAAATTTGACAGTTGTAAATAATAAAAATGGCGACATTCAAATTCAAGTATTTTAAATACATTTAAAAGTTATTTTCTGCATTTACCGTTGTCCCGCGATATGGGATTTCTAGAATGCATTCATTATACGGATGTCTTCCCTTTATCAACACTCAGCATTTTAAGATATATTCGTATATACTAGCGGGAGCGTAACCTGACGACTGGCGTAGTCGGTGTCCAACCAACGACTGATTTGAAAGAAAAATGATCTTTTAACAGACTATACGATTTAATTAATTAAAATTTTTGTGTATGAGGAAGAAATTTTTGAATATTTTTATATTAATGACAGTGAAATTTTCTTAGTACGCATGTAAAATTTAATTAAAATAATCAATGTTCTAATGGTTTTTTGGATCCTGCAATATAGGAGACGGAACGTGAATTTTAATCTTTTTGTAAACGTTGTATTTAACAACCTACCCAAAAATAATTATATATTTTCCCCCAAACTTTCTGTTTGAACTTCTTTTATTCAATTTATTAAAAAAATATATGGTCTTTACGTGGAAATATTTCGAGAAAAAGTGTACCAAAGATAACTCTATTGCTAGAAAGATTAAATGGGGCTTCGGGATTATATTTTTTTTTAATAATAACAAAGTATTTTTTTAACTTTTTTTAAACAAATGCTTTAAGAGTAAATGGACCTTTCATAATAAAATTGATTGAATGCATGGTTAGCTGCAATTTTGGCAATAAGATTCGAAAACTTTACACTAAATTGACTCTCCAGACAGCAAAAACGTGAATCATGTACTATGGCGCCTTAAGAAGTCATGCGCTTACGCATACTGAGGATAAACCTTATTTATGTTCACAATGCGAGGTTTTCTTTTACACGGATTTTGCTGGAACGCATCCACCGTATAAAACGAGAGTTGGATGTAACTTGTTTTGTGCTTTTGGTTTTCCTTACAAAAATAAATCCTACATCGAAAATAAGACCTAGTTCGTTTTTAAGCTGTGAAATTAATATAAGACCGGTCTTATATTCGAGGAAACACGTATATGTATATTATAAATTAGTAAACCTTTATAAATATTACATACATTATTTTTATTAGTGACAAGTAGATAATATTTTATGTGTATAGTATTTATTTCTACACATTAAATATTATCAACATGTATTTTAAAACAATCTGTACTTCTCGCTATTTTAAATATGTTTTATATATTTTTATATAATTCAAATTTATATAATTTTTAATATAATTTCGCCATTTGTTTTTTTTAAGCTGGCAATGAAAACACGCACAAAACTTAACCATTTGTAGCGCATTCATATTATAAGATACACTCAGCTCTGTCCGCTTAACTTCGTCCGAACTGAAAGTGATTAATCCAAAATCTTAACCTAAAAACAGACGTCGCCTGATATAGCACAATAATGTTGGTTTAATAATTTAAATAGTTCTGATTTAAAAGAGGCGCGCTCTGTAATAATTTAATCACTGCATTGAAATCAATGTGAGTGAAGTGCGCGGGTTCAAAGGTCAACGATGTGTATCGTAAGACACGTAGTGGTTCTCGGGACAATACCAAGTTTTGTCTATGGCAAATGTGTATTAGACACTTAAGCGCCCTGGACTCTTTTGAACTGAGCCTGACTATGATATGAATGTATCTACCATGAAATATGTATGTAGTTATGTTTGTTTTAATAATAAAGATGATTCCTTCGACGGGGACAGTGAATGGTTTGTTTCTGCGGCCCTGCCCCCGACGACCTGAGCGGGGGAGCAGGGACTCGCTATTTAGTTGAAAGAAATGTCAACCTGGCGACGATTGACTAGGACCGATATGGAAGCTTTTGCTCTTAGAACGGTCCTGGGTAAGCGGTGGATACCATTCACTGAGCCTGAATCATGAAGAATGTGTAGGTGTGTGTCTATTTGGTGTAATACTCTGGTTTCGCTTGAGAGTTAAATCAAATGAATAATGAATAAATGACTCTACGAATTACTGGAATTGTGTTGCGTGCTCAGAATATTACGCCGACACACCACTACTAATTTAGTTACCTGCAAAATGTAGAGAATATTTGAGCAAAAGGTTGGGATAGATAGTTGATTGAAAGAAAGATGTTTACTTACACTTTTATTTCAGTGAATACAATAGGGCTTCTTATATTTAAACTTACGGAGACATTTAACTAAATGATGAACGGTAAAGATGCGGTGGTGGTGAGGTGGTGAGGCTGGTCAGCAGACTGCTCGGGGCGACGGACCTGGCGAAAGGTGGCATGATCGTTTCTTGCAAACTCACTTACCTAAATATTGATCATAATTTAAATCAGCCTTCACTTGATCATATAATTTTTTACATGCTTTTTATTAACTCTCTTTGTCTGTTTGTTTGTTCTGGTGGAATTTTATAATTTATCTTTTCACCAACTTCCCAACTAGATAGAGCTCTGATTTAGATAAAGTGGATGACAATACATCATTAAATCATGTTCGACATGATTTGGTCATTATGTCGATTAAAATTAATAATTTTCCATTATTATTGAACATTAAATGCCTACGTAGCTTCGAGATTCACCAATATTAAGTACTAGCTGTTTTCACCCGGCGTTGCTCGTCTTAAGGATTTAGTTAAAAATAAGTTTGTGGGGGGGACAAAGGTTCCATTGTTTTGCAAAGACTTTAATAAAAACATTGTTTCCATTTAACCTAGGCTGGAATGGATAGGATGTCCAGGAGAGAATTATGTCCTATATATTCCGCCGGTACCTAAAGAATAAGAATGCAAAATTTGGATCAGATCGGCAAACGGTGTCGATCTGTAAAGAAAATATATCAGGTGAGGGGGTGGGGTAAAAAAGGAGGGGGGTAAAGTTGTCTTCGTTACCCGCCGAGTCTTGAAGAATTAGTATGCAAAATTTTGGTCAGATCAATCATTCGATGTAGATTTGTACAGAACATATGGAGTAAAGGGGTGGGGGAAAAGTTACCTTCGATACCTGCCGGGGCCTAAATATTAAGTATGCAAAATTTGAGTAGTTTGTATAGAAAACAGACAGACAGACATTGAGTTTTATAGGTTAATTTAGTAGATTCAACTTTGACTTTAGCCGTCAGAATAAAATGTTAAATTCGATAAATTAGGGTTATGTTTAATTTAGATATCTAATGTCTCAGGATAACTTTGGTTTAGAAAAGAACGGTTCGACAAAAATAACGTTCAACATAATTACGTCACGGGTTCAAAGAGTATTTATGCATAATGGGTTTAATATTTAGATACTGCATGCTGATGTTAAAAAAACACTACGAATCTATCTAAAACTATAAAATTTATGCAATAATAGCATGTCTTCAATTTTTTTGAAATAATATATAATTGATAAATGAAGAAATAATAATAATAAAATAAGAAATAATAATATGTGCGATTTAAAATGTGGAAACAGAGCGGACTCAGGAGTACACAAATGGTCATCAAGCCCAGCGCCTATATCCTAATTCAGACTGTCAAGGCGACCTGCAGAAGGATTGGACTGATATTTGTTGAATGTCAGCCGGGCCGGAGCCGGTTTCACAAACCAGATCAAATGCTGACTTTAAATATCGAGAGAATACGTTGCAAATATCCTCTCCATTCTGAAAATTTTCATTATGGTATAGGAATTTATTGGGTATGGTTGATGACAAATTTTTAGATTTCGCGCATGACCAAATATGTCTAGCGTCCGATATAATTGCGTTTTCTATTCTTTGGAGACGTCGGCGTCGTGAACATTGTCTGAATCTGCTTCGTTAGATGCGAGAGTTCAAATTGAGCCACAGAATTTAAACGCGGACGGCAGGATATTGAAGGCGGCCATTAACTACAATTACTCCAGAAAACTTCAACATAGCCGTGAGTATATTTGTCGTGCACAGTACAAAGACTGTAGATTTTTCAGGTGTGGATCGCCAATTTCACTTTCTTGCTGGTTTTGACGCCAGGAGCAGGATGTATGAAGGTAGATAACGAAACACTTTTTAACTCCTGTGTGTCGGTGATGTAACGTAGGTCTACCTGTCATACAAAATATGAAATATCTACCTTATTTACGAAAACTAAAACGTCACATTTTTTGTAATCATCGAATAGACATTTTCACACCAAAATGACAAAATTAAACTGTTAGGAATGTACGGATTTTTTAATTAAAAATATTTATTCATTACTCTCGTATTTTCGGCCAGTGTGTAAGAGAGAGCAGTATATTATGCATCGCAGTTAAATCGAGAAAGAAAGAACACGACAATACCATACATTTCATGTAGGACAGAGATGGCGATTGCTTGGGTTTCGGCGAAAGAAAAAACAATATATAAAGAGTACGATAGAGTCGGGTAACATGTGCTAGACAAAGACGGAGTGCATGCGACTGAAGCCAGCAGGCGACCGCGTCGTTGTATTCAGTTGCTATTGAAACGTCGGCGGAAGCGCACGCAAATTCGATTTACCATGATTTTATAATAATTTACTAAAATAATGCAAACGTGTATATTTATTTACCTTACATAATTATATAAAGGGACCTTTAAAATGTCTTATCTGTATTGTATATATGTATATTTTATCACATATTAAAAACTATGCCGATTTTTAATCAGGTAACGTTGTGTTACTCCACCGTCTCCAAAGTTTTTTTTTAGCACAGTCTTTTAAGAGTTAAAAACTTGGAAAGAGGATCAAAGAGTAAAAACGAAGAGAAACTAATTTTACTCTCCGATTCCAGCGCATTTATTTAATTTAACATACAAGACCCAGCGTGTGTCAGCCAATCAGCGCGTCGCCCATTTCCGCGGCGCCCCGCGTTCGCTCGGACGTGATGCACGCTGGGTCAGATTTACACAACATATTAAAAAACCAGCCCTTTTCAGGGCTCCCAAAACATATTAGGTCCTTACATATGAAATTGGCGTTTTGCCGTACTGGCAAATTTGATCTCAAATATCTTCTCTTTGGTTAGGAATTCCAAATCCAAATTTATACAGCTATTTACTCATGTATTTGTGTTTTGAAAATTATAATTCATTTGTTTTTTCCTCAATTGTTTTTTTCTTTGCGTCACTCAGTTTACAAAATGAAAAACTTGAAATATCGCGTTATTTACGAGTACGAGTTCCACCGTGGCACCAGTGCTGCAGAAACGGCTCGAAGGATTAATGATGTGTATGGCGACGGTGCCGCAAAAGAAAACACAGTGCGTTTTTGGTTCCAACGTTTTCGTTCTGGAAATTTTGACCTGCAGAACAAGCCCCGTGGACGGCCGGAGACCAAAGTTGATAATGAAGAATTGAAGGCTATTGTGGAAGCGGATCCATCGCAAACCACATCCGAGTTAGCTGCAGGCTGCGGTGTTAGTGATAAAACTGTTTTAATCCACTTGAAGCAAATTGGTAAGGTGAAAAAGCTTGAAAGGTGGGTACCTCACGAATTGAGTGAAGCAAATCAACAAACGCGCGTTGACTGCTGCGTTGCATTACTCAACCGGCACAATAATGAAGGGATTTTAAATCGAATCATTACCTGTGATGAAAAGTGGATCCTGTACGATAATCGGAAGCGCTCATCGCAATGGCTGAACCCTGCCGAACCAGCCAAACCATGCCCCAAGCGAAAATTGACTCCAAAAAAGTTACTTGTGAGCGTTTGGTGGACTAGTGCTGGTGTCGTTCACTACAGCTTTCTTAAATCTGGCCAGACGATTACGCAGATGTCTATTGTCAGCAACTGCAAACCATGATGGAAAAGCTAGCTGCTAAACAACCGAGGCTGGTTAATCGCTCTAGGCCACTGCTGCTTCATGATAACGCTATACCACACACTGCAAAACAGACGGCTACCAAATTAGAGGAGCTTCAATTGGAATGTCTAAGACATCCACCGTATTCTCCGGACCTTGCTCCAACAGATTACAATTTTTTTCGAAATTTGGATAACTTCTTGCAAAGGAAAAATTCAACTCCGATGGGGCAGTCCAAACCGCCTTCAAAGATTTTATTGATTCCCGTCCGAATGGTTTTTTTAGTAAAGGGATCGATGAACTACCTATGAGATGGCAAAAGTGCATAGGTAGCAATGGTACATACTTTGATTAAATAAATATATTATAATAAAAAAAAATCGGCTTTATGTTCCTCCCATACTAAACGCCAATTTCATATGTAAGGACCTAATATTAATTTATTTATCATATCTTCAAATTTAAGTATATAACATTAATAACTTATAGAAAGTAAACATAAAATGTATCAAAATCGCAGTTTCCGTTGCGCTGTTGGTTGTACGCGGTCAAGTTGATGGCCTTGGTTCCTACTCGAAACAATATTTCTACAGGTCGACGAATTACTGTTAAGGAGACATAGAAGAGAAGTTTGGGTTAGAACTCAATACAACTAAAACAAAATACATGCTCATTAGCAAATATGGTTATGTTGACAGTGAAAATATTTATGGTGCTGGAAATAAGAAATGAGAGAAGGAACAAAGTATTGTAAACATGCTGCAATGTAAGTAAATGAAAGACGGAATCCTTCTGTTGCAATCAAATGCCGCATTGAGCGAGCTCGTGCAACCCTTATCCGCATGAAGAATATGTTCTGCTGTCATCACCACAACCTTGGATTGCGATTGCGAATGGTCAGATGTTACGTGTTTTTAATATCATTTTATGGAATTGGAAGCATGGACTACGCCGAAGAATTGATATGGCGAGTTGAATATTTCGAGATGTGATGATAATGACAGAAGAATACTCAAAATACTACAAAATGAAAATGTTGTGGTTTGGATAAATAAAGAAAAATGAGAAATTATAACAAAAAAAATCGAGAAACTAAATATTTCGGACAGGTGATGAGACACGCAGAGAAGTACGAGGTCTTGCGCCTCATAATGCAGGGGAAGATTGCCGGAAGTTGGGGTCCTGGAAGAAGGAGAACATCATGGCTGAAAAATCTAAGATAGTGGTTCGGCCGATCAATTGCAAAGCAGAGAGAGAACGCATAGGGTACGAGAACACGAAGAAGATGCAGGTCCTAAATGTGGCGCAGCGGCACTTGCGGCACAGAAGCCGCCACCGATGGACGTGCCTGCAGTGTTGCTCCGCGCTCGGCTGTTTTTCAAATCTTTCGAATCACCAGCATAATTTTGACCATCGCCGAGTGAGGACGTGTGAACATTCCTTTTTTTGACAGTGACAATAGGTATATTTAGTGTGTTCTGTGAATAGGTATTTTGAATTTTATTCTTGTGAAGTGGACAAGTAGGTATTTTGAACTCTACAGATAGGTATTTTGTTTGTGCAGCGTAGTGGCTAGTGCACACGAGGGGTTTTTCCGAAATTTTTTCCGACTTTGGGTCGATTCCCTAAAAAGTCGCGAAGCTCGGAAAAATTCCGGAAAATCCGGGATCCAGAACCCAACTTTGTTATTTATTGACATTTTTGAATTTTGACTTTTGTATCGTATTTCCTAGGTTGGAAAACCTAGGGAAAATCGAACTTGTATATATCTATCTATTAAGTTTATCTAGTTATGAGTGTTCAAAGTTTTCTTATCATTTTTGCATATTCAAGTACGGATTCCTATTCCCATGGTTGGGAAACCTTGGGAAAACACTGTTTGTTCTGGTGTGTACATAACAGGAAAAGCGCTGCATCGAACTTTGTAACGGATAGAGATATCGTGCAAATTCTTTCTTTTCCGAACTCACGAGGTCGGAAAAGCGAGGAAAAATGACGGAAAATCCGGAAAATTCTGACCAGGAAATTACCGAATCTCAGGTACTGACTCCTGAAAACATAAAGCCATCTATTCACTAGGGGACAAATCGCGAAACATTCCGCTCGGCATGTCGCATCAACATCTACGCTCATGTTTCGGGGACAATGACGCGGTCATTTGACGTGTACACACCGGGACTCGCATATCTTATCGCGGAAACGTCACCCGATGAGGTTATGGATGACAGCTGCGGTATCTCATTTGGCGAAAACGGGGTTCCGTGCAATTCGAAATGTTTTTTGGGTCGCAATTTCAAATTAACGAGGTTTTACTGTAGTAAATTGAATATTATTAAAAACAAGGTCCTTTTTGCAAATAATTATTGTTTTCCAGACGTCGCGGAAATATATCGCCCTATGAGGTTATGATGACAGCCACGTATCTGTTTATGTTAATGAGTTTATCGAAAAGTAAGAGGAGAATGCGAAATTATTTACTGCAAAGAGAAAGAAGGACGAACATTCTATGCGATCTTCGATCGGTATAGCTCGATGAGTTCAAGAACGATTTCGTTTCCCCGCATTGTCATCTTGACAGATACAGCGCATGCGTATTCACTTGTAAACATACCACGTGGTACTGACGCTCCGCGGAATGTTGCAGTGAGTACGCTCGGGTACCGCGCGCATGGCAACGTTGCCACGGCACGTAGAAATGCCTCGCTATGTTGTGCGCGACGTCGTGGAACAGTGCACGACGTTGCAACGTCACGTAGACTCTATGCCGCGCGTGCTGTTGAGGGACAATTTGTCCCCTAGTGAATACATGGATTAAGGCTTGTTATGACAATTCTGGACTCAGCTGTCAAGGCCAGCGGTCAAAGGTCGGTCTCATGCCCGAACATTTCTCCACAACGAGAACGGGGACCAATGCAATAGGAGATGGAAAAAGGGAAGAGGAGGAAAAGGGACAGGGACGAATTGACTTCTATGGTACCAATCCCCTTTAGTCCGACTTCTACGGACGCACTTTACGAAACTTACAACAAGGCTCGTTCAGTATTTAAAGTTCTGGACGGCATTATGTGTGAGGATAAAGCCCGTTTAAACATGGACCAAAAATCGCGAATGTCGGCTTGTCATATGGACTTAATGGCTATCATATGTGAACAAGCGACCGAAAACGCCAGACTAAAGGGAGCCCTGGACGAGAGCCGTCGTGGAAGAACTGAATGGATCGACTCGTTGGAAGATATCAAAAAGATGGTCGTAGGAATGAAAGATAACCTGGTGGCACATCATGTTCCAGAGAATGCGGCATCATCTTCATATGCGGCTGTGGCAGGTGGTTCGAGGAAACTAATGGTATTAGGTGAGGAACGTGCTGCAGGCCTACCACCACCGACAGTGATCATATATCCCAATGAACCGGAGGGAAAGACAGCGGAAGAAACAAAGTTATCCCTGATGAAAACATTAAAGCCAGTTGAAGACGGCTTCCAGCCTGTAAAAGTAAGGCACGTGAGAGGTGCAGGGGTCCTAGTAGAAACTACTATAAGAGCGGGTATAGATGGAATTATAGCGGCCAGGCCTCGTCTTGAGAAAGAAGGCTTCAAGATTGTAGAACCCAAAGGAACACTACCGCGAATTGTAATCTATGATGTTCCTCGTCACTTAGACGAAAGTTTTAGAAGATATGTACTCGTCAAATATCGAAGGACGATGTGATTTAAAGAAAGAAACTTTTATGTCAACTACAAAACGTGTATCAATGTTTGGCAAAAGAGACGGACAATCCGTACACTGCATTTACACAGCGCTCCCTGAGATAAGAAAAATACTAATTGATGCTGGACACTGCTTCTTGGGTTGGCATGCGTGTCGCGCCCGCGACTACGTGGGAGCCACGAGGTGTTATAAGTGTCACTTATATGGCCACACAACTAAGGGATGCAAACAAACAGTTTTTTCGTGTAAACATTGTGCACAAGAAGGACACGAGGTGAGCGCGTGTACACGGAAAGGCGATCCCCAAAGTGTGCCACATGTTGTAGATTTAAGAAATCAGGGAACTACCCAACCGGTGATCGATCGTGCCCGCGGCAGGCGTATCAGGCGGCAGTGGATCTAGCGGTCAAAATGACCAACTATGGCTAGACCGGAGGTGAGGATCGGGCAGATAAATGTCGCAAGATCGCGCGCTGCATCTCTTGAGATGCAGCGGGTGATCCAAGATAAGGATCTTTCGATCTTATTAGTGCAGGAGCAGTACACCTTCCGTAGTAAATCCCCCGGGATTGAGGCGCCGCTTTTGATGGTCGAGGAGGGTGTGGACCCGGGTGCGGGGGTTCTAGTCGATACTAGTCGACTGAAACCGCTGTACTTGGCCCACCTCTCCGATAGACATCGAGTGTGTGTCTCCGTCGTGCTTGAGGGGACTGAGGTATACTTTATCTTTTCTACTTCAAGTACGGCGATCCGGTGGGACTTCATATCCTTGGCTTGTCTCAAGTTCTGGAGACCCTGAAAGGGAAGAAAGTAATAATCGGGGGTGATTTCAATACGCGCTCCCCGCTGTGGTATGATAATACCACTCAACATGCGGGCTATGATCGGAGGATTGCCGTTGAGGAGTTCATAGCCGGTTACGGCTTGAATATCCTCAACGAACCAGGCAATCCTTCGACTTTTTCCAGCCATGCAGGCGGGGAGAGTAACATTGATATCACCCTTTGTACGGACAACGCACTGGGGCTGGTCGGGGGCTGGAGGGTACTGGAAGGTGTCATTAACAGTGATCACCGGCTAGTGTCCTTTGGTCTCTCCCTAGCCCCGGTGCTGAGCGCAAGGGAAGGATGGAAGTTCAAATCCAGGAATGCGGACTGGGAAGCATTTGCGATTATTTTGAAAGATGAACTGCGTGATATACTCGTATATGAGAAAGGAGCGAGAAACCCACTGCTCGTTGGGGAGCATCTAAACACTGCGGTTGTAAGGGCGGCTGACCTAGCTCTGGGGCGCACCCGACCCGGCAGACCATTTAAGGCCTGTTGGTGGACTGGGGAGCTGGCTTCGCTTCGTGGTGCCTATCGAAGGGCGTACCGGAGGTGTGGGGCTGTCCGGCGGGGTGTGGCTTCTCTCACCGAGCAGCTAGCTCTGCAGGAGGAGCTCCGTACCACCAGGTGCGCCTTCTCGGTGGCAATCCGCGAGGCGAAGCGACCCTCCTGGAGGCGGTGGGTTACAGATGTTGGTAATGCCGATCCCTGGAAAGTCACTGGACTCAACAGGGGGGGAGGGAGGGGTGCCGCATCCCTTCTGTCCGGGATTCGTCTCGAAGAAGGGTTAACGATTGATCTTCCCTCTACTCTTGATGGACTTGAGAAACTTGTTCCTCTGGAGTCGGTCGGTGGGGAGTCGGACCATCACCGGCAAGTCCATGCGTTGGCCCGGCTCCCAATTGGTATTATGCTCCGTGAGTTACAGGACCCGCCACCAATAACGCGTGCGGAGCTGGAGAACGTCTTTCGATTGTTGGGGCCTACTAAGGCTCCTGGGATGGACAAGATTACCGGAATAATCGCGAAGAATGTTTGGAGAATTGCGCAAGATGAGGTTCTGTATGTGATGAACGAATGTATGAAAGTGGGGAATTTCCCTGAAGTATGGAAGCGTGGTGCGCTCTGTATCATACCTAAGGGGAACAACAAACTGAGGTCTGATCCAGGTGCGTATCGTCCGATCACACTCCTTCCTGTCTTCGGGAAGGTATTTGAGACAGTGATACGTAACAGGCTTGAGGTAAATCTCTCGCCTCCCTGCGAGCGTCAATTTGGGTTCGTCAGGGGTATGTCTACGGAGCGAGCCATGATGTTCATGCAAGAATGGATAAGAGGAAATAAGGAGAAACATGCTATGGGGGTATTCTTGGACATCTCAGGGGCTTTTGATAACGCCTGGTGGGAGATGATCCTCACCAAGCTGAAGTTGCGGTGCTGCCCGAGGTATCGTATCGTAAGCTACCTTGGGGAGCGTTCCGCGACCATAAGTTATGGGGGGATGTCGAGCACCAGGCTTACCAACATGGGGTGTCCACAGGGCTCTGTACTAGGGCCGACGCTGTGGAACATTTTATTTGATGACGTTCTCCGGCTTCCGCTACCGGTGGGCTGTTCAATAGTGGCTTACGCAGATGATGCTCTGCTGCTTGTGTCCGGACGAAGCCGCTTAATGCTAGAAGAACGGTGTAAAAGATCGCTTGAATTAATTGTGGATTGGTGCGTAAGAAATAAGTTGGCTTTGGCGTCGAACAAAACAGTAGCAATGATGTTCAGTAGGAACCCGGTGGTGAAACTTGGCGACAATACTATTAGATTCGAGCGCTCGGTGAAGTGGCTGGGTGTTACCTTTGATACCTCGGGTTCCTTTCTCGCTCACGTCAAGGCGATTTCGGATCGGGCGAGGGATTTCTTCGCCTCTATGAACGATTAAGTGTCTCGGATTGGGG
>JADDOH010007366.1:0-20107 GCA_016648135.1 Agrypnia vestita | reverse complement strand
TTGTAATTGCGTAGCCAGAGTGGAGATTTTATAAAATTGATAGGCTTTTGATAAAATTCGTTACAAGACAAACAGCGAAAGTGTTTTCAATTGTTCAACCACCATTATTTTCCAGATAACAGTTTTCAGACATTCCTATATTGTATTATCGTTCTTATATAATGACAGTTTTTATTTTAATATTATCCATCCTCTTATACTTGTAAGCAATTTTAACTAACTTTAATTCAAATAAATAATAAAATATGATATCTTGAATGCTCTAAAATATTTTTAAATTTAAAAAAATTTGTAAAATATCATACAACAACCTGTATACAGTATCATGTTCACTGTGACGTCACTCTTTTCTGGAAATGGTCTGCTTTTTCTTTTATTTTGTATCGTGAATTCGTATACAACGCCCGAGATAATAATATTTTAAACTCAGTGGCGCGCAACTAGGCATCAAAGATAGATACTTAATGAAAATAATTTTGTCTAGTATGCTCAACATAGCAAAGGATATATTCATTTATTTCCACGGCTACAAAGACATATTTTCGATGATACTTTTAACATAGCGATAATGATTTTTTGTTTAAAAAATACAATTTCTTCAATAACTGCAAAATGACTTCGTGCTTACATTATTTATATAATTAATGAGAATATACTTTGCATTATCAACATCTGAAGGGACCCATGGTCCTTTCATCAGGATATAAGACACCAAAAATTAAAAATGTATGTAAAGATATTAAAAAATAAAAATAAATAATATATGTAATATGAATAATTTATTAAGAACTAATGTGAAAACAAATTTGCTGTTTGCCAAAAAAAAACTGGTTATTTCGCATCCACGTTTTGCTCCTCCCCCTAGACATCCCATCGATTGCACCCTAGATTAAATGAAAACTTATTTTTTTTGTTAATCCTTAACCTGTGCATCGCCGGGTATGAGCAGCTAGTTTTAAATAAATGTATTAAATGTCTCGACTAATGCTAAATAGATTCAAGAAAATTGCCTGACATCCATAATGATCTAAATATTAGAGGAAATTATTTAGAAACTGTCAACGGAAATTAAATCATTTCCTCGACTGAAATCTAAATTATATGCTGGAATTTATTTTGTACATGGTAGTGTACACGGGTTAAATACATAAGTTGCCACCATTTCAGTAAAGGAACAATTTCTGCTGAAGGGGTTACAACATAATGTGATCATTCCATTTTGTTTTTTTTTATGCTCTGTCATTAATTTATTCCAAATTTTGTAATCAACTTTAATTTGTATTAATTTAAATCCTAGTCAGATATATTTTTCGCTTCAAAATATAGATATTTTACTAAAATATAGGCGTTTTCTCATTTCTTATTAACCCAACCCAACCTATCCATGTTAATTCATGTTACCGCAAAGAATTTGTGATTTTTATGCATTTAATATTTTAAAAATATTATTCTGTTGACTTTAAAACGATTTAATGACTTAAAATTACTTTAAATATTGAGTTTTTAATGTGAAATATTTATATATATGGTAATATAATTCTGTTTCGTCCAGCGAGGCTTGGTGAACCGATGACACTGCATGGCTATAAAAGGGTTAAGGATTCCCTGACAGAATCCCTTCGATTGTGATAAAATAACTGATAAATCAATTTGTTTTTATCTGTCACATAAAATTATTTTCTATTCTTCCATCTTGAAGCAAGATCTCTAAATTTAGTGATAACGACTTATTTCAGTCGTAAAGCAATGTTCTGACACCCCTTCATCCAATATATTTATGTCGAACTTCCCAATCAACTAACTAACTAACAAACCATCACGCCGTTGCCACGCAGGGTTAGGCAGAGAGGATAGAACGCCATATTCTTCTATCTTGGCACACCACTTTTTCTTCGGCTACATTCATACATCTTCTACGGCTTTTGAGGCTTTTAACAGGGCCAACCTCAAATACTTGTAGTATCTGATCGCGCCAGGTCTATCACGGATGCCCTCTATTCTTGTTGCGTTCAACACTCGCCCCATATATTTTCTTACATTCTACATGACCAAAACATCCCAGCACTCCTTTTTTTATTCTCTGTACTACACTATAGCCAGCATTATTTCCACTTCTGATTTGTTCATTCCTCGCTATGTCAACCAAAGATTTTTCACACAAGCGACTTAGTGACCGCATTTCCAACATATTCAGTATATTTTTATTAATTTTTTACCGATTTCAGACTTCACTTCCATACATCAGAGCTGGCACTAGAACATGCCATTATATACCGCTAGTGTTGCTTCCTTGGTTAGAGTTGGCACTAGAACATAGCCATTATGTACCACTAGTTTGATAGATTCTCATTGGCCATAATTGCATTTAGAGTACCATTTACCTTTATACCCGTAGTCACTTTCCTGTAGATATCGTTCTCAGCTTTGCCGTTTCTACTAAACATCCTACCCAAATACACAAAATCTTTCACTTGTTCTCATTTACAATTACATTGCACTCAATTACTCTTCTCTCTCGAATACCATCACTTTCGATTTGCTGACATTCATCAAAAGTTCACTCTGCATTCATAAATTGGACATCCTAGATACCAGGCACTGTATATCAGTTTTACTGTTAGCCACTTCTAATTCCTACAGTTCGTCCATATAATTGTCAATCTCACGCAAGTACTACATCCTACAAGTAGTACATACTACAAGTAGTACATACTACAAGTAGTACATACTACAAGTAGTACATTCTTCGTACAGGGATGCAATTGTCTGTATGAGTTTACTCTTCACCTCATATTCAGACAAAACCTTCCATAACTTTCGTCTTATCACTCTATTTACTCTCTCTTATCATTCTTTTTGAGATTCACAAAGGCACAAAAAAGTTTTTGGTTATTTGCCAAAAACTTTTCCGTCATCTGGCGCAGTGGTAAAATATGGTCCAAGCACGATATGATTTAAAGCTATAATGACTCCAAGGGCGGCGTCGATGTCGTAGATCGTTTATGTGCAAATTACAATTTTGCTCGAGCAACAAGACGCTGGTCTACGACAGTCTTTTACGCTATGCTCAATGTCAGTACCATAAACAAAGTGATACATACAGCTAACAACCAAAAGTAAAAGCTTAAACGTTGTCACTTGATTAAGAATTTGGCTATGAAATTGATTGAACCCAACACAAGAGAACGACAGATGCAGTTGAACTTGCCACGGTCAATGAGACAAAGACTGTCAGAAATTTTGAAGATAGATGAGGTACCTGGGATGTTTGGTCCATCAAGAAATGGCCAGTGCTATGAATGTGTACGGAAAAAAAATAGAAAGACCAAATACACTTGCTACAAGTGCAAAAAATATTTGTGTCTTGAACATGTAGTGCCTTCTTGCAGAAGCTGTTTGACTATAGAATAGTCATTTTTCAGGTCAAATTTTTGTTAATTTTTTGTTGGAAAGATGCCATTTTTTGTTTATTTTATGTAATTTCCTAGTGTCCAAAAATTGAAAATACTGAACTAATTTTAAAAAATTTATTAATTTTCGTGTTTTCTTATATTTAAAAAAAGTCATGTTTCAAAAGTAAGTAAGTTTTAATGTTTTAAGTAAAATTGTTTTGTAATAATTAAAAATATAATAAACGTGCTGTGATTAATGAAATATTTTTGTTTTATTGTCAAAGAACATATAATTAAAAATATAAATTATTAATAAATAAAATATTTTGAAAAATCTACAATTGTAAATCCACCAATGGTGTAAGTAAAATTGATGTCACCAATGGCGGGTTAAATTAGGCTGACGTGGAGAGCGCAGCCCAAGGTAGGAAGAGTTGAAACCTCTTATGCGGTGCAGGGACCCCGACCCAATGGGATAAAGGGTAAAAGAAGAAGAATTTATACATTATGATGTTGGCTAGCCGACATACCATTTAGTTTACAATAAAAGGCTACTCGGACATACATGCACATCATGCCCCGACCGCCAGACGGTATTGCTACGAGAATGTGGGTCCGTTGATTAAATAAAATTCATATTTATTTTAACTAGCTAGAAATCTAAACAAGATACATTGCTTTGTGGATTCCAAATAGGACGTAGAGGTATATTCTTAAGTAAAAATCAAGTTGTCTGTTGACAAGGATTTACATGTTTAATTAATTAATTGATAGAAAATTTGCTCTCTCACAGATTTGGCAAAATTATAAAATTAAAGTTAGGTTAGACCAGATTGCATATTATACAATAAAATAATTTCGAATCAATTCGGTTACATGAAAGAAAGATAAAATTGTGTAAAACTTAAAGATTTACAAGAAATTATAATATAGGGATTTCATTGAAGGCCCAGCATGATACAATCAATGGAAAATAATTTATTGATAACCATAGCGCATTGCCTGGCAAGGATTACTTGTAAAAATACTATTAAACTGAAATTTTAAACTATAAAATCAAGAAAACATTCTATAGGATTATTCTAATATCATTGTTAAAGGTAAAAGGAGAGTTCCATCGCAGATTGCTGTAATTACGCTGCACAAAACAACTAGAGAAATGTTTAGGTGGTACTTGACAGACCGGTAAATTTTGAGGTTATTCGTGTCCTAAGGCACCGCGTGAAATTCGGTTTCTTAAATATGGATTGAAAGGTTCTGGACATCATGGACCCTTCAAAATCTCGGAAATTCCTCCGATGACTTTGTTGGAATTGCCAGCGAGTAACAAGTGGTTATCACATTTTGCGTGGTTGTCACATTTTGCGTACAAAAATGCGCAGGATGCGCGAGCTGCGCGGGCCCTAGTTAACAAAAAAACTAATTATAATAACAATCCACAGCTAGTAGCGTTATTTTACATCTATGGTATCAGAATGTTTGAATATTTATCCTTAACGGGGCCCAGAAAAGAGTGTGTCTACATCTGCCTGTCGCGGCTCTCGCAAATTTGGAAATGAACCTGACAACTCGCAAAGCGAATAGACAATTTTCTGTCTGCGCTAGGGATGGGCGTTGAATGGACGGACTAGTTGAAATCAACCGTTGACGTTGCATCGACGCGTCGACCGTTTACATTTATCGCATGGACTAGTTGAATTCGTAGACGGTGGACAGCGGACGCCGTGGTCGGTGGACGATTCGAGATTAACGCAATGCAAAGCAACGAGCGAGAGCAAGACAAAATGTCTCCGTTTATTTCTCTCGCTGTCGACTTGTAGATGCTATAGACGTCATAGACAGCTCGACGGGTAATTTCATTTCAACTCTAAAGTACACTACCATAGAGTGCAGATCTGTGTACACGAACTATGACTAGAGATTTGAAATTTGAATACATGCGTAGCGCGAGATAGGCTTAATAAGCTATTATCTATTATTTTTTACTTGATTTTTTGTGATGTCACGTGCGACGATTCGGTGAATTCCCAATTTTACGCCGTATAAAATAAAACAATTCTGTTTAATTATTTTATTTTTTATTGAACTATTATTAATTAATAGGCCGGCTAGATATTTTTCTAAAATCAATATTTTATTCGATCGATCTCGACTTCTTATATATTTACCTGAAAAGGGATGCTAAAATTTAATTATTGTGTTATTTCCTTACTTTTCAACTTTAGCATATAAATGATAAACAAACTTGTAGGGAATAAAAATTTCTATACCTAACTATGGTCCTTATTCAGGAGTCCAACATTAATTATTGTATATGTAATATAATCTTGAATTTAGGTTTAATTAATTTTTATTATAAATTCCCTATTTTCAACTTTGTAGATAAAAAAAATAATCTATTATAATTTTGTTTACACCACTTTTTATTGGTTTTTTACATGTTTCGGGAACAATGTTCCTTTTCTCAAATTGAGCCTTAAACTAAAGTTGACAAATAATACAGATATATTTATTTATTAATAAAGTCACCACAAAGTGAAAGTCTGACTTTGAAAGATGTATTCTTCAATAAATTTCTAGATAACATCTCAAATGTAAAGTATTTTTAAATTATGTATTTATTTATAAATTTATAGATAATAAATAAATGTAAAGGTTTTTATAATTTTATTTAACTTGTATTGAAACGAATGAATTTTTCGTAATCGATTTGAGTTAGTGTAGTGATAGTCCAACGTTTTACAAAAAATAATACTCATAATCAAGGCAGGAATATAGTCCTGCTAGGTTATTATTGTTTTACAAATAACCCTGTACACATGTAATAATGTGTATCTAATATATTTTTTTATACACACATTGCTTTGTACTTTATATTTTTAATTTTTATACTCATATTTTAATGCTTATACCCGATACTTTCACTGCTTATATATGTAGTTTATATTTATATTTTACTGCTTACACCTGATATTGTTGTGTATACCTACTTCTTTCTTTATTATATATAGAAAGAAGTATATAAAACAATATGTAAAAGCCTATAATGTGCGTAAACAAATAAATAATAAAATATTTCTTTTTACATATAAGCACAAGTAGCGGTTTTACTTTCCCCGAAACTATATTCCTTCGAACTTCTTTAAATTTTAAAAATTAACGTAATAAAAATAACCAACGATTGTGCCGTCGAGCAGCGTCGCGTCAAACCGTAGACAGTTGACTATCGTCCGGATCGTCCCGATGTTTAGATAAACGTCCGCGTACAGTTGCCGGCAAACTTCTTGAAATTCTTTGGCGTAGTGGGGAATGCGCAGAAGACGAAATTTGGGTTTTCGTTGGTGGAAAGGTAGATGCGCAAACTTCCCCCCACTACGACGTAGAATTTCAAGATGTTTGCCGGCTACTGTAACGAAGTTTACGCGTCAACTAGTTGACGAATTCAACTAGTTGATCGTCTCGTCGATGGATGGACGTGGACGGTCTCGTTTCGTCGACGGTAAATACGTCGACGACCCATCCCTAGTCTGCGCATAGATGGGACGCATTACATACCATAAACTCAAATACCGAGCGGCTGGCTTAATTATGTCAAGTGGGGCAAAAACTGAACACACGGATTCGTCACGTCATAACATATATATATATTTTTTAATGCTACCTATATACCTTTAACTCGTATTTAGTTTAACAAACCTATTGTCCATTCTTATGAAGGTACATTGGTATCGAAAGTGCATTATGTCCTCAAATACTCGTACATATTTTGTTTTTATCCAATAAATAATTACAATAAATTTTGATATTATTTAGCGCATGAATAGTAAAAGGCAGCAATGACCTTCAACGAAATTAGCTTACTTCAATGAAAAGAATAAGTATGTAAGTAAAAGTAAACCTCTCAAAAAGGCAGCACAAAAGATCCGTCTTTCTATGAGAAAGGCGTGAGGTTATTCAATTCACTATATGTGTCAAAACCAATTGATGAATTTGATTCAGTTCCCGCCATTGCAAGAACGGAAAGAAAACTTTCAGTTTACTTGGTGTGGTTATTCCGTACTTTCATCCTAAAATGTTTGATTAACCTTCGTATATTCGCGCCCAATATCACCACACATATACTCGCGCACGGTGTCTCAGAGCGAGATTTGATCTCCTTTGTATTATTTTAATTATATACTTTTATACATTATTGGTTTAATAAATTATATAGAAGAGGGTATAATTAAATTAATTAATAGTAATAATAAGAACTTTATTCTTATTTGGTTGAAACAGACTTTTAACTCAGTCTCTTAAAAAAAAAAAACAATTTTTTGTACTCAACATTTATAACAAAAAAACTACTTCACGTGTTAATTTAAAAAAAACTGAAATCTAATAAAGAAGGTATCAAGAATAATAAAATATAAAAACAGGAATTAATAATTATAAGGGTTGTTTGTGTAGCAATCAGATCGTACCATAACTGCATATTCGAGACAAAAATATAATTAAAAAAACAAAAACAATGTCAGCAGAAACACTCGACGCCGCCGAACCGCAGACTGAACGGCGCTGAAGCTTACACAAAAAGGCCATTCATCCACCAACTCAGCGATAATGTCAACATCAGTGATAAAACGGCAGACAACGAAAATAATGAATTCTTTTCATTCATGCGTACCAAGCAGTTTAAGAAATACCGAACGTGTATAAACTGGCAGACGCCGCAGTAAATACGACTTGAAGCTACGCACACAAAGAAGGAATGGATTAACAGCTGGAGAAAACAGCACCACTATCATCATCATCATCAACAACATAAATATCATCGTGACCACCGCTACAGTTACGTATGGCACCATATATAGAAAAAGCAAAGCCGACGATGGACAAGACGACCAGCACCGTCACCACTACGTGAGTTTTCGTGGGCCACTTACTTACAGCAAGTATCCCACTACGGGGGGAGTGATGTGGTGACGTGATACACTCACGCACACAAAGGAACAGCGATATTGTAACATGCTGACGCCAAGTACCGTGGGCCATTACTCCCCTCGAATAGCGGTCACGAATAAAGCCGAATTGTCAAACAAGCGCCTTTGTAAGTAAGGGCAACGAACGCAAACAAAGAGAAGTCCAGAGGAGATGGGGTCCAAACCCTGAAATGCGGAGGGAGCAAATTGAAGACAAAACACAGACGCACGGGCTGTGGTCGAAAGCCAGCCAAGTCATCAGGATCTCTTTGTTCCGAATCACTATATAAACGCGCGCCCACAGAACAGGGCATCTCACTCCTCCGGGGCTATCGGACACGGCGGAAGCCCTCTTCGTTCTACATCTCACTTCTCTGGTGACACGCTCGTATAGCGGAATCTCTCGCAGTCATACCTTCGAACTTTGCGCCTGCGCTTATAATCTTTGTACACTACTATATTTTTTATAACTCGTGTTTTTGTAATCAAAATAAATTATGTCAAACCATCGCGACTTTTACATCATCGGTAACAGCAGAGATCTCCGACTCTACAAACGTAGTGGTGATCCTTGAGTTCAAATCCATCCTAAACCGGAGGGCTCATCCACCTCAACGAACAAATGAACATCGAACTGCTTGATAATTACCTAACGATGAACATTCTGGATTATCAAGTTTGCATATTTCTAATAGCCTTTGTCGGTGTTTTTAGCAAACTTGAAATTAATGCCTGCTTTTTTAGTTGGGGCATTATTAGATCATATGGAAGCGTCTCTAGAAACTTCTTGCGGCTTGTTTATGTTGAAATTATTTAGAAAATATATTATTTAAGGATTTATCCCCGCAACATTCATAATGCTGCGAAAAGTAACCATAGGCCACCGAATAGTTCCTCATGCTCAGTTATAGTAAAAGACTATTTTTGTTCCATCAAGTCGTTTTGCCTTTTCCGACATAGTAGTTAGCAGACATTCGTGAAACCTCTTCAAATTTATTTGACGAATCACCCTCTTACTCAGCATCGGTATTTTCCTCTCGTACTTCTAAAGCGTCCTCCGCCTCACCATCACTCTTTTCATCGTAATTTAAATCGGAATCTTCACATTCTAGGAGCGCCCTTGTGTTTTCTTCCTCCATTGTGGTAAAAAATGCGGAAACAAAAAAACGGTTCTCAATAATGTAATACAATAAATTCAGTAATTATTATACACCACTAAAATAAGGTAATACATTTAATTGTCTCTCCAATAGTTTAGAGACTAGAAGGAATGTGTATTTGATTACACATTTTTATCGATTGTTGCGCGGTATGATCGATAATCCTGAAATTATGCAGAGCATTGGTTTGTATGTTCCTGATAATTACACTAGACATCGTCAGCATAGATTGTTTCACATTCCAATATACAGGACCAACCTGCCGATGGTTATGCCTATTGGAAGAGCCACAGCCATGCTGAACAAGATCGCTTTGGGTATTGATATATTCCATGTGTCTGAGGGGGTTTTCCGAAGCGGGATTCTCCTACACCTTTGACCAGATTTTATGTTATTTTTAATTTATTAAATATTTTCATTTTTGATATATACTTCCTAATATGTATGCCTTAAACATTTTGTTTGTCATGTACATATTATCATGAAATAAATTGAATTGAATTGAAATTGAAATTGAGTAATGTTCAAAAATAATTAAAATGTTACTTGCCCAAAATAGTAATAGTAACACTGAACGAAACAAATGAATCGATTTTCTGCATGCATGGACCACTTATGCATGGACCTTATCTAAACGATTCAGTTCAAGACCGAATCTGTAAACGAGTCATCGTTCAAATGAACGAATCAAATGAATCGACTCTTTTTGATTCAAGGAGTCGAAAGAACCGATTCATTGAAAAGAATCGCAAACAGCACCTCTACTAAACAATGCCTAACAATAAATTAAGAAGCTATTCAAAACCACAAGGTCCCAGTGATGTTAATTTTTGAGAAAACAAAGAATAATTGATTTGTCAGACTGAGAAACCAAATCGCGAGAATTTGAAGGTTAATTCACCCCACAGTGACAATAATTGTTCTTAAGGATATTTAAAAACTATTAGCATTTAATTCTCAATAGTTTCATGTGTAAATATTTAGTGTAATCATTATTCAAGGTAACGGAATATTTCTCCTAAATACATATTTGATTCAATATCAGTCTTTATTTCAAAAATATAGTGCACAAATACCTTCACTATCCATAATCCATTTACTATGCCTCTCCCATAGATTTTCTTTAATATTTATCAGAAAAAAATTGTATAACTATCAGGACGATATTTATATTGTAAATAAAATTTGATCAGAAAATTTGACAATTCTTACCAAGGGTGTATCAGAGCTAGTCCACAATACTATACAGGTGAATTCCTGTCTCAATTAAGAGTCAAAATTAGATTTTTTGTCCACACATAAGTGTATATAATATATATATATATATATATATATAATATATATATATAATTATATATGTGTGTATGCGTGAGTAATGATACCTATGATCATATCACTAAACCTGACCCGAAGTAGGAAACTATAGAAAAAAGTAAATGTGGTTAAAGCTTACTCGAATTGAAGTCCTTCAATAAAATGTATCTTTACAAATAAAATCAATTTATTACGCCAATCACAATTTATATTTTATTGACAGTTCCGACGTCTTCGTTTTACAGATATTCAACAAAACAAATCGATTCGATTAAACGTACGCAATATCCGCGATCATCAATTCTCAAAGTTATGTTTTCAAAAGAACGATTTAGAATGGGTACTTTCTTTACCAAGCGCGAAATGCAAAAAATGGAACGCAGAAATGTTATCTGTTCTTGCTTTAGCCCACCTGTTTTGGTTTTTCATCCAACAGTCGGAGAAAAATGCATAAATCAACTTCAGCGCCAAGTGTTTGCACTTCAATGCCCACATTTTACCGAAATACTCTGTTGAAACTTGGCAACAGTTTTTACATCAACATTTTCTTTGATATTCGTTTTGACATTTAGCAAAGAGCATTTATATATTTGTACTCAAATTCAGACACTGAGATTGATTCGTGAAAAAAAAATAGAGTGCTTATCTTTGTAACAATTCACAAAGGTTTGAAAATATTTTATTATATTGCCATTCAACCCTTGTCACATTTGTCGTAGGTACAATATTTTTTTTAATTCTATATTTTGTGCAGGTATCCATCGTGGGTATTTTATAAAGGCGTTATCATCGCGTCGTGATCAATGTGACAAGTTTCACTAAATATTTTTAGTAGTAAAAATTAACAGTTTTTTATTCTTATAAATATTTAAAAATATTATTATTTATCGAATTATTTTTAATTTTTTATAATCGGAAAGAAAAGATGCGTCAGAAAAATGAAATACTCGTATAATATTACATATTGATTATAGACAGAAATTAAGATATTTATTTATATTAATTATTTAGTTCCACACATAATGTTGTGTGGACTAATACATGATTTCATTTATTTCATTTTTTTGTTTATTTAATATTACATACAGCAATATTAATTTTTTTTTTCTAGTCTATTTAAAGTATATTGATACACAAATTTTTTATCGTTGTATTTCTCCAAAAAAAGATTAACTCTTGTGTCTGAAGAGGGACTTACACTTTTATATATATGTTTTTTTTATAGTACATAAATGTATATAAAAATAAAAAAGTAACTAATACGCGATAATTACAATAATAACAAAAACTAACAATTAAGTAATATATAAGTAGATAACTTAATATAAAATAAAAAATGATTTAATTAAGAGGGTTTTTTAAATATTTTTTTAAACGCTTTAAAATTTATTTTTTTATTTTTTAACATACAGATCGTCAACAGTTCATTGATGACCTTAATAGATGGTCATTTAGTGACTCAGAGTAAAAGTTAGAGTATTTTGTGAACATTTGAATATGTTAATATATAATACACTTTTTACGGTTAATTAATAATAAATAATGAAACAAAATAAATGATAAAATATAAAAATATCGCAGATCAATAAGTAGTTCAATATTTTTACAATTATTTTACATAAATATACATCGCAAATCAAAAACTTTTTAAAGTAAATAAATCAATAATTTTTTACATAGTTTACATAATTAATGATAAAAATAAATAAATTAATAAAAAAGTGCCTTAAATATAAATAAATAGTAAACAGTATTGAGTAATAAATATATTGCATTCCATCCATATTAAATATATTGCATTCCATCTAGTCATTTAAAAGTTTTTATAACAAGATTTTTGCACTCCTGTTTAAACCTCCTTACATTCCTGTGTTTTGAATTGCTTTTGGCAGGCTATCGAAGATTTTTAAACCTTTGTACATCATACAATTTTGTGAGCTGTTTTTCTTTTTCTTCGAAAGTCTTATGTTGACGCTTCTTCTTGTTTGTAGAAATGAAAATCCATAATCAGCTTTATCCTGTCATCAAAGTATTTGGGTACTAATCCGTGTATAATTTTAAAAATTTGCACTAATACATTATATTATTTTTCTTAGTGAATTAAAAATCGAATAAAATAGATTAATCCTGCGAACGATAACAATCCTGTAAATTTAATGATAAGTAAATATACAAAGAATATATTAAAATATTAAAAACAAAAGGGCCGAAGAAAACAAATAGGTATTAAAAAGCTGTCTAGAATAGAAAAGGAATTGATGGAGAGTGCTACAACAATAAAAATATAAGAAAGAGCGATATATAGCGATAGAAAGAGCGAAAAACGAAATATAATATGTCGGTGTCCACATCATGAGCTCACGATGTGGACACCGACATATTATATATAATAGATATATACGTATGTGTGTACGTCGTACACATATCAACATTTTGACATAAATTATTGAGTACATAAACTAATTTTACTATTGAACTAAAAGTCAGCATTATTTTACTGCATTCTAAATATATTAATGGAAAAAAAATATCCCTCGTCTTCATAGCCATTTATAAACTTTCTATGCTAATCTGCCATTTGTATTCGACTTCTCTGGTCGACGTCTTGGATACCATAGCAGGATCTATCATGAAAAGATAACATACATTTTAAAAACCACCCAGCCTCTTAGATCTAAAATATTTCAATGATAATCGCGGCTCTTATCAGGCAGCGACACTTATAGTGTTGTAGGTTATTTTTTACACACAAATTCGGTAAGGAGAACAATATGAAAAAAATGATGAAATAGGTTTTATTTTAATATATGAGGTAAATATGTACAATACACTCATAAATTATTATTATTTGACCGTGGTACAAATAAGGTGTTAAACATTCAAACACAGAGAACTCTACATAGAAGATTTTAAGGGTGAATTTCAAAACGTAGTAAATCAATATTACAGTCCGTTCACTTTAGGAAAGCCTCTTGCATTAGTGTAACAGTTCGTTTACAAAATCTCGTAACATTCTTTTTTTGAATAAATGACAGACGCAAAAAATAAAAAAATATTATTTTTATAATGTTCTAAGGCTTTCACGGCCGTTCAGAATCTTCTGTGTATAGTTTTCCGGGATATTCTGCCGTGTATATGTGACCTCTCTGGCCGACGTTTCACATCAGCCCTGAAACGTCGGCCATACATACACGGTCAGGTCGAGGTCACATATACACAGCAGAAAACTATACACAGAAAATATTATTATAGTTTCTTAACCTAAATAGGTACAAGTAATATAAAAAACTCATTCCGTTTTCAAAATAAATAAGATTTCAAAATTGTTATTAAATAATACGAAAACATTGAGTATATGCTTTTTTAAATAATATACCTACTCTAAATTGGATTTTTTTTAAATATTTCACTTTACCTGCTATATCGCATAATTGGTATTAATCATTCATCCAAATATATTATTCTCTACGTAACACTGTCTGTCACCAAAGCTACCAGAATGCTCCAATAATAGTATGATATAATATAAAAATGAGGTATAAGAAGCAAAAAAATCATAATTCTCTTTTTAATAATGTCCATCACTAACGTTACCAAGACGCTCCTCTATGTAGCGCTGTTCTCTCAGCATCAACTGGCGACCGAAATATATAACAAAAGCACTTTATTTTTCATGGGTTATAGCCAGTTTAAAACAAATTACACATAAGCAGGTACAATTGTATTTGAATGATTAAAAAATTTAAAATTAATTTTAATCAATTAGATAAACTATTGTCACCTGTATCGGACTCCGAATCCTTATCTTAATTTATATTTTAAGTCTGTGGTCACAGTATCGTGATCTTGCAGTCACCGTATTTTTAAATAAAAAATATTAAACAAAGAAACGACCGCTCCGCGTGACTGCCAGTGTGATACTAAAAGGGCCAATGGAGTAGCTTTAAAAAAGGAATACCGCTACATAATTTACGTGTTACAGAGGGTATTACTCACACTAATGCAAGTGGCTTACCTAAAGTGAGTGGACTCTACCTACTGTTTTAAAATTAGGTACATGGATATTGAAAACGTGTACACATTGTATTATTACAATGTTTGATTTTACAATTGCCTTACACTGAGGCTTAGATGTTTTTTCAGTATTGTGTAACTTATATATTTATTTTTTATTTTGTTAATGTCTATACTTCACTTTTTAGTAATCGTTGTATCCTGATGAAGGGACCATTGGCCCCGAAACATGTTGGTATTTCAACAAATCATTGATTGAAACGATGTATCTATATATTAATTACTCCAACCAATGTCGTTTCTGCATACTGATAATTTCTGTTGCCAGTTTAAAAAAAAACATTTTAGAGTACATTAAAAAGATTAAAAAATATAGGAATACGAACAAACTGATATCAAAAAACATCCAAATCCAAATTATCGAAAATTAAAATATCGGAATTTATAGATTTTTTAAAATATTTTCGTGGAATCCGTGTATTCAAAACAGCCAACGTAATTGCAGTCAACGAATTTTTGTGCTGGTCATACCACAGAATGACGCTTTATGACATTGACAGTAAGTATACGTTTACGCTTTTCTTTTTATTGTTTTTGCATTAATCTTGCTTCAATAAACGTTCAAAACATTTATTTATTAAACATTTATTACGCTTTATATTTTATTTAAACTGCAAAGTGAACTTAACCTTAGATTCAAAAACATCTCTCATATAACCTCAAAAGTCTCACAGGCGTGGCGCGAATGTCATTTTACGTGTCATTTTCTCCGTATTTATACATAAAAATTATTATTTTTCAGAATTCCGATGGAAGACTCAACATCACAAACCGGCAATTTGATAATGCGATTCGAGTTCACAATATGAAAGAAGAAATGCCAGACGTAGAGTGTCAAACATAACAGAAGAGGAATGTGAAAGAAGAAATGCTGACCAGCGGGAACGTAAAAATGCTAGGCAAAGAGTGTATGCTGAAGGAAGAAATGCGAAATCTTATTTTAAATGTGCAGTACAACTGTGCTGATGCATTTGCATCTTTCGGAGTGCAAATAAGTGACATACCAGGTGTAGGCCCGTATTGTCTAAAAATTTCAGGTGAAGTATATCATAGAACGTCTAGAAGTTTGCAGAGTGATGGAGAGTGCCGGCATATGCGCAACTATATGTTTACGATGCGGATGAAGCAGTCAGGGTACGTATGAGCCATCCGTCTAACCTTAGATGTCAACAAAATATAATGGAAACTATTGATAATGTCATCCGTCGTGTAAGTCCATATGCTCTCCAATACAAAAGGTTGAAAGAAGCGGTTGAGGAAGAAGAATCTATAGTTGCAGAGCACGGGGGCCAGATGCGGAATATTCAACTACTCTTTACGCGTTCTTCGTTAGATGACCAAAGAAGGTATAATGCTCCATCTAATAATAATGAAGTCGCCATTGTGTATGTAGCAGATTACGAAGGTAGGTTACCGCCAAACGTAGATTTTGCTGTTCACCCTAAGAATGTAGGAGGTCTCCAGCGTATTAATATGTTATCAAAACATTTAGATCCGATGGTTTTTCCATTGTTATTTCCATCAGGTGAATTTGGTTGGACTCTACAGCCTTAAATAATACAACATTAACTGCATGGTTTAAACTTAACCAACAAGATAATGAGGCATGTAATATTAAGTATCAGGATTTAACTAATTTCTATGTTTTTTCTAGCAATAAGCAGTGGAAGAAGAGGCAATGTGGCGGGGACAAGATTATTGGTCGCATGTCCCCCGTTTCTCCTAGAAATATAGAATTATACCATTTAAGACTTATTCTTTTACAAGTGACTGGCGCTACGTCCTTTGAATCTTTGCGGACTATTAATGGTTGTCTACTTCCTACATTTCGTGATGCAGTACGAGAATTAGGACTCAACGATGATATTGGAGAATGGCAGCGTTGCATGGCTGAAGCTTCAACGTATATGATGCCCAAAGCTCTTCGTGACCTATTTGTCTTATTAATGATTCATTGCCTCCCACCAGATCCGTTGCAGCTGTGGAACGATTTCAAAGATTTGATGTCAGAAGTGGCATCCCCAGGACCTACACCGTTAGTGGCACGTAGAAGGTTTCTCTCATGTTTCTTTAATTGCTTATCAGTTTGTTTCATTTGGTTTTTAAATAAAATATATATATGATAAATGAAACACTCTTTCATCATAAATGGCAAAATTTATTACTTAATTTTGAAGAAAATTATTCAAAAACGAAATTTAAAAAATGGAAGAAAAACTTTTTTTGATACAGCTATTTTTCATAAAAAATAAAAAGTAATTCAAAGAACAAAAAAAAATATTTTTCTACTATCGTTGAGTTTTTCAAAGATGCTACTTTTAAAACATATCAAACTAAAACATTTGACATGTTCGTTGCACAGTGGTTTTTCACACAAATTACATCCATTTTGGTACAGCTTTTTTTCTTCTACGGCTGATTCGAACATATTCCATGAAGATTGTGTTAATTATCTAAGGATCAATTAATGCCAAAAAACTTTCACATTCTCTGGTGAATATCTGACAATAAATTATGAATGCTCATCCGCCTACGGTGAATGGTTTTAACAAATGAAACCCAGCCTCCTTAAAAAAAATTAATGCTAATGACTAATTTCAAAATTGCTAGCAAATATTATTTGTTCATTGATACCAGCTGTTCCTGACGGAAACGCGCAAAAATAGGGAGTGATTCCACCGCCCTACGGTCAGGTCAACCTGATGGAACCGATATCTATACTATACTTGTATTAAATGACAAATTTTTTTTCCTTCGATTTCATAATATTTTTATTTAAATCTATCCAGATTAATTAAATGAATTTACGGCGAAACCTTCGGTATATAACTGGTCATAAATAACCTTAATACTGTCTTCATTTGATTTGATTCTGAAATAAAGTAAAAAGAATTTCTCAACTGTTTTGTATAATTTATGTCCGAGATTAAGATTTGGTGAAACATAACGTATATTTGATGGCCGCTTTATTTCAATTAAATATTTAAATATTGCACAAAATATTTTTTTCAATAAAGTTATATTTTTATCCATAAATTATTGTTTTTTAACAGTATATTTTTTGAGTTAATATTTTTTAAATAGAGATGCGCACACGGAATACGTGTCACATCAATATTCTTACTATTTTCAAGCTAAGATTAACGCTTGTGCTATGAAAAAAAGAGTGTTTTGCTGGTCTAGAGTGAGGTTCGAACCTGCGACCTTTAAAGATCACGAGGCGAGAGTCCTAACCATCAAGCTTCTCTTTGTTGCTTTGTTAATATACGGTTATTGGATTTCTGTAAAATACATAATATAATATGTAATACGAGAACTCATGCGCGCCTTTTTTATCTATTTTCTATCCATAGATTTTTTTAAAACAGAAATATGAATACGGAATTCGTAACACATCAATACATCTTACTATTTACTAAACGAAGCTAACTTGTTCTTCATTTAGTAAAAAGTAAGATGTCTAGAATAAGATGTAAGAAGTCTAGCTTGTTCTATAAAAACAGGACTAATTCTAGTCTCCTGAAATCGGGCTCGAATCACTGACCACTGGATCACTAAGCGAGAGTCTTAACTACAAGAACAAAAAACTACTCATAAAAATTAATTACAAAACACACGTATTTAACAGAAGTTTTACTAGCGCAGGCATTAACGTGTCATGAAGTATTTGATATACTTGATGGTAAAGATAACCAACCAGCAGAATTGCCAAGACGAATAGGAATGAGCTGGGCTGCTTTTGGCAAACTCAAACATATCTTCGAGAACAAATAGATCCCAATTAGCCTAAAAAGAAAAGCCTTTGAATCATGCATACTGCCAGTGATGACGTATGGATTGAAGCTCAAATGCACGTAACGATCCATGGAGAGATCCATGCTTGGAGTAAGCCTAAGACAGAAACGACGAAATTAGGCGCAGAACTAGAGTAGTAGATATCATGGATCGTGTAACGAAGCTAAAATGGCAATGGGCAGGACGGCCTCCCAGAGTTCTGAAATGGAGACCTTGGAAAAATAAAAATGGCATTGGAAGACCTCAAAAGAGATGGGCCGATGATATTGTCGCTGTGAGGGGAAAGAAATGGCTACAATTAGCCTACAACAGGAAAGAATGGAAAAATAAGGAAGAGGCCTATATCTTCTATGTCTGAGAAAATCATTGGCAACTACCAATGCGGCTTCAGGCCAGGCAAATCATGCATTGATCAAATTTTCTCCTTGAGACAGATCTAAGAAAAAATTTTAGAACACAATGTCGAAACTCATCATCTCTTTGTAGACTTCAAGGCCGCGTATGATAGCATAAATAGAAATGCATTGTACAATGTAATGAGTGAGCTTGGAATACCGCGTAAGCTGATCAATCTGGTGAAACTAACAATGTCCCCAGTAACGTGTAGAGTCAGGGTTGGCAGTGATCTGTCCGAGCCCTTTGAAGCTCTCCACGGGGTGAGACAAGGAGATGGATTGGCCTGCCTCTTATTCAACATAGCCTTAGAAAAAGTTATTCGTGACTCAGGAATTGAGATAAGAGCAACGATATTTGACAATTCTGTGCAACTATTAGCTTACGCTGATGATATCGACATAATTGCGAAAACTCCCGATGCTTTATGTAATGCCTTCATAAATCTTGAAAGTTCTGCCAAAAACATGGGTCTCATAGTAAACCAGCAGAAGACCAAATACATGGCCGTAGGATGCATCCAACAAATCCCAACTCATTCGTGTGGAAGTCAAAATTTTGAAACAGTACCAAGATTAACATATCTAGGATCCCTGATAACAAGCAACAATAATATTGCAGAGGAGATCCAGAAGCGCATAGTGAGCGCAAATCGCTGTTTTTTCCGCCTACAAAAGCAGATAAAATCCAGACTGCTGTCCAGAACCACCAAGGTATTAGTGTACAAAACGCTTATTAGGCCAGTGCTCACGTACGCAGCTGAGACCTGGGTACTAACTAAAAGAAATGAGCGAGCACTGGACGTTTTTGAAAGGAAAATTTTGAGGCGTATCTTCGGACCGGTTCTACAAAATGGACTTTGGTGCAGACGTCACAACAATGAGCTTTATACTATATTTAAGGAGCCAAACGTCACAAAATTTATAAAACTGGGAAGACTTCGGAGGCTGGGTCATGTGGAGAGAATGTCCGAGCATCAAGCACTCAAGGCCAATAGGGCGAAGGAGCTTAGGAAGGC
>JADDOH010007365.1:0-10332 GCA_016648135.1 Agrypnia vestita | reverse complement strand
GCCCTCTGATATATATTTTAGATGCAAATCTGTACCGTTCGACCAATTGTACTCAAAATTTGCAAAATTATTCTTTAGGACTCGGCGTTTAACATTGGTGACATATCCCTTCCTATTCTTTCACCCTTTCCCCTCCCCCTGATATATTTTCGATGCAAATCTATACCGTTTGAATCGAACCTTCGTTTACCCTCATAAATTTATTTTAAACTTAATCCTTAACCCGTGCAACGCCGGGTATGAACAGCTAGTTTTTAATAAAATCAAGCTAGTGGTAGGTAAAATAAAATATGCTCTTATTATTATAATTTTATAATAATATTCTAAATCTATTTCACCAAATGAAAAATTCACTTATCCAGTCTAGCATACCACATTATAGCGCCCTATCTATTCACTACCGAGTCGATCCCACACATGCACTCTAGTCTCATGCATCTCTCTGAGCAGTCGATGAGAGAGGGCAAAGGTCAGATCACGTGAGCTCCTTCAGAGCCTGGTGTGTCCAAACTCATCCAGTACGACACCCAGTTCGCGGATCACGACTCTAATGCAATCTAACCTCCCAATATATAAATTGATGTTATCATGAATTTTCAAGAAAAAATTCTCTAATATGTAATTTCAAAAGATCTAAATAATACTTCACTTATTAAGAAATACTTCTCCAAACACACAACATGAGTTAGTCTCTTTTTGGATGAACACAACGTGAAAATTTACATTATAATTATATATGTAATATTAAATAAAAAATAATATGTAGTATAAAGTAATTAAAGTTATAATACAGAACAAGTAACGGTTATTGTCGTACATATCGGTAACTACTGTCCGTGTCATTAATCTATCGAATAAATATTTAGTTACCATCGGTAAACGAACCCAGAACATTTTCTTTTCGAGGAACAGAGAAATATGTACGTCACAGTAACTAACTATGATTACGAAATTTTAGACTTATTTAAATGTTATCTTGTATAATTGACTCAAAATTCGTATCAATTGATCAATTTAAATATCATAGAACTTTGTTCTTAAATTGCAACTTCTTTGGAATTATTTATTCAGCTATATTATAGTAAATGTATAAGTACGACCAGAGATGAAAAATCAACATTTTGTATGAAAAACCAATGATAATGATGGTGATAATTTGAAAAGGGGAATAAATAAAAACTTTTCGAGTATCGATGCAAAAATATTCAGGCAAATAAAAATAATGTATTTTAACAAATAATACTACTAAATGTCCGATTTCAATATTTCTTCATGTATTCATGTAATTCATATAATTTCGAAGATTTGATGTAGATAAAAAATTAAATCCCTACCAAATCCATACCAAGAGATTTGCATGTTGGAATTGTTTAGTCTATTTTATTGATTCAGAACTTTTAATTATTAAATGAATTTTATGGATTTCAAGGCAAGCAAGATTTGGAAATGTCGAATATATCTATGGATTGAAAAATCTTATTTGCTCTACTCACTGATATATACCATCTCTCTTTAACCGATGAATCAATCTCTTTAACCAATAAAAATCAAATTTTCTATAGGTACTCATTAGGATCCTGCGATAATCAAAGGTATAGCCCAACCCCTCTGATATGCTTTCCCCTCCCTCGGATACAAATGCGTATTATATCAAAATGATGACACTTCTTTTCAATTTTCGCTTAGTTGCTCGTTAAGTTATGTATTATATTGAATGTTATCCGTTCCAATTTTTGTTCAATTGCACTCTAGTATCCCGTGGAAAATAAATTCACTCCACCAAATATTCCTAGATTATAAAGATGTCTTTTCGAAATAAGTTATAATTGAGGGCACGCGCAAAACAAAGGCTGACTACATCCTCTTAAAAATTAAACCATTAATCCCGAATTTGAAATTATAAGAATCTGAATTCTGAGCAACGCTGTCAATAACTGTAAAAATATTAATTTTAAGAATTGTTAGAATTAATAACCTTTTTTTTCATTAAAAAAAATATTTCTTTATTTTTGATTGTGTAATATGAGTATTAAAATTTACGTATTCACCTTTTAAGATAGCGACTCCACATAGAAACGTGTTTTGTTGGAGATGAGGTTTTTCATATGCAACGACCTCTTTCCCTTCAAAGTCTTCATTACACCACAGGTAGCAGAATGTTGACGGAACGGTTCTAACGTCATGCGAACTTTTCAATTTTCCACGAAACTCATTCGGCACCTTACGAAAAAACCATAACCAACAAAAAGTACTGTGTGAAATGCTGTTCTCCTTTTTATTTCCTACAGTCGACTTGATTGAAAACGTGTATCGTGTAGATCAGGTCTTATGTAGGATGCAAAAATTTACGTGTTACGTAGCATTTTTAGAAAAAAGTAAAAACGTGTGAAGTGTTTATATACGCGTTGAGAAGTTTCCGATACTGTGGAGTATACATTTTTATATTGGGGTTACTGCTTAAATTTTTAAGTGAACAACACGAGTGCAGCCTATAAGCCTGGTCTTGAGCTATCAAAATAAATAGCGAGCTCGTGGAATCATTGCAAAAAATTGTTTTGAGAGATATTTTGTGAGAAAATTACGTGAATTGTGAAATGTTCATTTTTGCTGATGGGTCAGAAATTGACTGTGTTCATTTGTTAGTTGCGGACAGGATTTTCGTCAGGTGGATAGCTTTAAGCAAAGGCCGGAAAATATTCGGCAGTCTCACTGTTCCATTGTGTCAATATTTGGCGACGCTGCTACACTAGTTTCTCTGTAGTCGAGACTTTTATAACCCCCACTTATTTGCGCATTTAAAGTTCGTCGAAATTTGTTTTGTTCGAAACAAAGTTAAACTCATTGTGACGTGCATCAGATACAAGCGTGTCAAAAAATAAATTAAATGTATTCTTTTGGAAGATTATTCCAATTCACAAACATTATCCTTTATTCCTTATTAACTGCAAAATAACGTATTTATATTAATGAAAAGAAAAGTTTTTGTATTAAACCATTATTTATTGAATTATCAACATGTTTCACGGCCAATAGTCCCTTCATTAGTGTACAAACTTTATAAAAAAATAATATTCGAATTGATTGAATACTTAAAAATTGAATGATTCAATACTTAAAAACTAATGCAAATTAAATTATTTGAAAAATTGAATTTGGTTATTACTCCCTTTATTACTTACTTTACTCGTGGCGTCTGCTTGCTTGCTGTCAACAAAAACTTTGGATCGATTTTTAACCCTTTTTCCGTGATCCAATCGAGTTGAAACTTGGCAAGTAGACTCGTGGCGACGATCAAGAAGATCTATCAAATTTTCGTTAAAAAAATTAATAATTATAGTATAATTTCGGATTTTTAGAAATTTTATTGGTTTTTTCATATTGAAATCATTAGAAAAGTTTGATTACTAGCAAAGCGGCTCGATAACGTCGCGGAAAATTTTCTAAATTTGAATTACTCCGTCGGTATGCATAATAGGTACTTCAGTATGAATATCGAAAATCTAAATTGACTGACAAATGTTTTTAGAATTTAATCTTCAAAGCATGAAGTGTCTTATCAAAGCTCAAAACATTTGACATTTTAGAAATATATTAAATTACTGTAAGTTTAGTGTTATGTTATATGTTTTAATTCATCTTTAATTTTTGTTCTATTTACAAAGAAAAGGAGTATAATTAAAACTTGGTTTTTATGGTTCCTTTTTTTTATAGTATTTAATTCGCTATTTAAATATTCTATTTTCTAAAGTTTATTTAAATATATTAAAATAATGTTATGTTATCGAGTTAAGGTTGTTATTATGTTTGTTAGGCATATTTAACTATAACTGTTTACGGATATTTTATACGAACAATATGTTTTTCCGAGAGACGATTCTCAACGTTTCATTGAATTCTTATTCAACGACATCAGGAGGACGACATGTACCGCGGAGGGAAAGGGCGGACTGATTAATGATTTCGAGGGCGTAAATTATACGCACTTTGTTGTGGAGTGTTCACTTCTTCTACGATAGAGGTCGCCAGTGTGCAATATGTACTAATTACGTCGGCGGACTTTTCTGCGACGTCTCTCAAACGTTGAATTAACTCATCTCTATTGAAATTGCCAAATACTTGATAGGTTGTAGTAGTCATCTCTATTGAAATTGGGATGAAAAGGTCGTCCTCCTGATGATGTTGAATAAGAATTCAACGAAATGTCAAGAATCATCTCTCGGAAAAACACATGGTTCGTATAAAATATCCACAACCAGTTATAGTTAAATATGTTACGTTATGTTAAATTTTGGTTTTCTTATGTTAAAATTTCTAAACCATTTAAGGCATTTTTCCCGACCTATATAGGTATGATATTTATTGAACACACTACGTATGTTTGTAAGATTACTCTAATTAAAAAGTATAATAAATTAGAATATTTTGAGTATGTCCAAATTTTTCAGAACAGTACTAGATTTTTGTCATAGGGACATCATTGAGAAGAATAAAGGATATTGCTAACAAACTCCAAAAAATCAAAAATATATATCTCATTAGTGGCATCTGCGGTCATTTAAGGGGAACGAAAAAGCTTTGGTTGCCGGCCGCGCTGAGGATCGTTGCAACACATATACGAAACATGCCGTATAATTTAAATATACACAACTTCCAAAAAAAATAGTTGAAATGGTAATCTATCAATGGCGAATATAAGCCATATAAGACATATAAGCCAGCCGTATGATAGGTCGTAAGACCTATCTACACCCAAAGACTTCTATACCTACTTTCCCATAAAAATACAATTTCGTCTCTGTGAGACATCTGTAATGTATTGATTGAATAATGAATTATTTTGCGAAAAATCATCCTGTGTGTAGGGATTTTTTTTGCCTTGCGATCTCTGATCTGGTATTTTGAGTAAACTTCCCTTTATATTTATCTCGTATCCCCTTCAGCTCTAGCCGGACGCGCGATATTTATAGTTTTTTTTTATTATTTTTTTTTTTTTTTTATAGGAAAGGATTTATAGGAAAGGATAATTTGTAGTTGCGCGGCGCTGAAAGTGTTCGGTTGCCCCCGTAACTCGCCCGTTATGCCCCCCCGTTGAAATAAAGGCAAAATGATTTTCCGTTCTAGTTCCCGGATACGACCTCTTGGTCACGAAGTTCCCGCTTCGGGACGAGGCCATTCGTGGAATTGAATATATGAATAATTGAAAAGAAATTTTATATCCCAGTGTAAAACGTTTTTCTAGCGCACATTTTATCTCAATATTATAACACATAATGTAATGCAATCGCTTTGTGTTGAATAATAAACGGAATACCGGCTGTTTACGTTTGTATATGTAAAGGCACTGATACATATGCTTATTAGTGGCACGTGAGCATGCTCAGTATTGACCTTCTTTAGTCCTTTCTTATTAGTGGCATCTGTGTACGCACATTGCTAGTAATAAGCATGCCAATGTCATTCACTATGAGAAGGGATATCTTTTGATCATGTGTGAACAGGCTTGCTTATTATGAGCATGCTTATGTCATTCGGGGCTAATATCAATTATCAATGCGATCTTCTCGATGAAACAAATGTGGCACGTTGGGGAGATGACAAAGCATTACTTTTCGTGACTTATTATAGGAATCACAAATGTCTGTGGAATACTCGGTCACCGCTATGTAAAAATAGTATAGCAAGAAATAATGATTATGAAAGTTTATTAAAAGACATGAAAGATTCAAATCTTACAATAAAAATTATAAAAACTAAAATGTGCTGATGGAAACTCGGGAACTATTTTGATTTATTGGTTCACTTGAATTTTCTATTTCAGTTTGAAAAGTTTCCATTTTTAACAAGAGCGTCTCTATTCCATGACAAGAGCATGCCGCTAATAAGCATGTGTATTTGATTGTTAGCTTTGAGCATGCTTATTTATGAACATGCTTAAAATAAGCATGCTAATAATGAGCAAGTGTGTACAGTTGTTAGGGCATGCTAATTTTGAGCATGCTAATGAGCATGCCAGTAATAAGCATGTGTTTCTGTACATTAACACTAGTGACCCTCGCCCGGCTTCGCCCGGTATAGTTCTATTTTTATAGTGATACACTATAATAAATAAATAGAGAAAAGAAAATAATAATGAGCACATAACAGGCGATGCTTGTAATGTGTCCTCCCCACCGTATGTAGCCGCTGACGTCGCCTGCAGCCCCGTGACACATATTAAATTACTAGCTGTAACCCGTGAAAAATGACGGAACTTTTACGTGTCGGTTCCTAAAGAATAAGTTTTTATTTATTTATAATATTATTTTAATTTTAAATAAAATAAAAAAAACGAGCGAGCCTTACAGTAGTCGCATATAATGTGTAAATATTTGACATCTCACAATTAAAAATACCGAGCAGCGAAGGATATTAATATGAAAATTTAGAAAAGCTAATACCTATATATGTATTAATTTTTCTGTTTCAATTTTTATTATTACCAAAATACAAAATTCTCTTTGTAACAATGTCCTTTACCAACGCTTCCAAGACGCTACGTTAGATGCCAATGTTTTTACAAACGTGCAATGATTTTGCGATAATTTTATTTAATCATAAAAAACATAAACTATGTGAAAGATATATAAGCAAAGACAGTAATATCCAAAAAAAAAGAAAAACGTCTGAATGCAGACTCATGGGAAAACTAATGAAGAATACACTAAATTCAGGATTTTATAGGAAATATAGCTCTATCCCTTCCAAAATCGTGTTTCAAAATCAATATATCCAATCAATAATATCCACTTCAACCAATCAACTCTCGAGCATGTGCCACGTTGTACTAAAGTGAGAGCTAATGTGGGTTTTAAACTGAAGTGAAGCCACTTCAGTTTAAAACCCTTTAAAACTTTGAAGCCACCTCGTACTAAAGTGAGAGTTAATGTGGGTTTTAAACTGAAACATCACAGCAAATACAGCAATATCCAATTATGTAAATGGCAAACGCGGCAATATTCCTATAGTAGCAAACTAGCAAACACAGCAATATCCATATATAAAAGTTAAATATTTATTTATACACGTACCTACATATAAGGAGAACTAGGGTGGCAATTGTTTTTAAAAACTTATTTCCGATAAGATGTAGGTATGTAGACTTCATAGATCAGAAACATTTCCTTGAGTAGTAACAGGTATTTTGTGACGTATTTTGTATATTTATTTCAGAAACACTTTAGTGGGATAGTGCTGCCTTTACTTTTTACTTCCTTTCTTTTAACTCGTGACGTCTGCTTGCTTGTTTTCTTGATGAAAAAACTTTGGATCGATTTTTAACCTCTTTTCCGTGATCCAATCGAGCTGAAACTTTGCAAGCAGACTCGTGGCGACGATCAAAAAAATTCATTAAATTTTCGTTAAAAAAAATAATAATTATAGTATAATTTTGGATTTTTTGAAATTTCAATGGTTTTTTCAAATTGGAATCATTACAAAAGTTTGATCACGGAATATTTAAAATTTGAATTACTCCGTCGGTAGGTATAATAGGTACTTCACTACGAATTTCGAAAATTTATGACAATTGGTTTACAGATGACAGCACACTTCGGTTTTTTGGGAAGAAATCAAATTATAAAGAGATATTTTTAGAGATTTTTGACATAGGTATTTGTCTAGACATGTTTCATTTTCAGTCAATCAATTATTACATGATTGTAAACATATTTTACAAAGAAAGGGAGTAAAATAAAAACTTGGTTTTTATGGGTTAGTTTTTATAGTCCTTATGTTATCACGATATTGGGTTTAATTATATTTTATATTTTATTATTCGAGTTTCGAGATTCTCGAATCAGAATCTCTCACGACAGCTGAAGTATTATAAATTACTACATTTGAAGTTCTTTATTTCTGGAATATCTTTGCTTTGTTTAGAATAATTTACGTAGAATACTTGTTATAGGTACCTAGCTTTTAAGTTGGTGCTCACAAAATGTCGTATTTTTCGTACGAACCGTATATTGCGCACTATGATATAAATTTTTGTTATCAAAAGTAAAATCTACAATTAATGTTACGTATCTGTGAAATTTGTATTGAGGTATGGCATGAATTTGTGCGGTGGCCAACCACACTTTACAACGTAAACAGTAAAATAGCCTTCCATAAACTTACGACCTCTAAAAGGTTGGTTCCACAAGTCCCGTTCTTGATATATATCGCTTCTAAATGAGCTTAAAAAGCTTCAACATACGCTTCATCGCTTCCATTTCAATTACGAAAATCGCGTTGATACTTTGCTGGAGTATTAACTATGTTATTGATTACCTATCTATTCGTTCTTGTCATAGGATAATTGAACGTAGTTATGCTGAGAGCGACCAACCCACAAAATGCTAAAAATGAGTTAAACAGAGTATTTCGTAGCTACTAGCAAAATTTTCACAATTGGATTTATGCCTTGATAATGAGTCGAAAATTTTCAAGTAAAAATGACCTAATATAATTAGTTAAGAAGATATGCAATATCAAATTTGCATATTTTTTTTCAATATTTTTAAAATTACTTATTGCAAAAAGTTGAACTATTATTACAATAACTTATATAGGATATGAAAAATTTATTCCCTTTAATATTAATCGGATAAAATGATACAAACTTGCAAAAATTTAAAATATATTTTTTTACAAAGTTTTTATCATTTTATTTGAGTTATATCGAAGCGAATGAATTTTTCATTATTGATATAAGTTACTGTAATTATAGTGCAATTTTTTACCAAAAATTTGTCAGAGATATTGAAAAAACATGCAAACTTTGATATTGCAAATCTTCATAACTATTGATAGTCATAGTTGTTTGAACATTTTCAACTTATTATCAAAGCAGTAATCCACCTGTAAAGTTTTTGCTACTAGCTATGAGGATACCCTGTATAAGGGTTTGGACAGATCAATACGATATCTTTATCCCGAAAACGTTGAAGCTCGAAGTGTTCTTATTCTTTATAAATTCTCACATCACGCTAAATTAACTCAAACTAAAATAATAAAAAAATTGGGCACACTTAAATAACGTCGAGCTATCATGGTGCCTATATCTTGGAGTTTGTAAACAATCCTATGATTAATGTATCAGTCTTTCTTCGGGTGAACAAGAAGAAAGCGCCCCACGATTGTTTCTATTGACACACAGATAGGCCCGAATTCATAGTCAATACTTAGTGATTCAAAGGATAAGGTACGCCTTTAAAGCGTAATTTTCAGAACAAAGTAACACTTCTAAGGCGTACCTTAACATTTAAATTATTTTAGTATTCATGCCATAGACTGTGATCGCTCTTAATACCGTAGCTGTTAAAAATTAATTGGGTGCGACTACTAATGCACGCGCGTTACAAGTTATACGTCTTTGGCATACATAAAAACCGGCGTGTAGTGTTATATACCTTGCGTTGGGGCATAAACTAGAATTATTATAAACTACAGTTCTCCGTCAATGGATACAAAATCTTGCCTGTATAAAAAAAAGGAAAACATGAGAAAAATGAACAGAAAAGAAAAAGTACGCACATAATTCACTCACCATAATAAAATATGAATTTGATTTAAAATTGTATTATGAAACTTGATTACAATTGTATTATGAAAACTCAAAAATCATAGGAAACAAATAGGAAGCAAACAGTAACAGCGCCTGGAGCATATTCAATTTTCATAACACTATTTTCAAATGACTTGATGACGTCACTTATAAGAATTGTTATATTATACTTTACATAAATTAAAAAAAAAACACCATCTTAGCTTTGGATTGGTAAATCGTGACCAAATGGTGTGAAAATATTCCGTTGCATGATGCGCGCACATTTCGTTGCATCCTAAAATTTCACTCTGAACGCGCCCAAAGAAGTACAATTTCAAAATATTTTACAGTTTTTAGTCGTTTAAAAAAACATTCAAATAAAAACCATCCCTTTGGCCCAGTCTCATATAATTTGGAGCTGGCTAAATAATCCGAAACCAAATGCGAGAATTTCCCTCGTAACGCCACTCCAATGTTTACTAATTCACAAACGTGCGTTCGCTTTTCATATTAATACGTCCGACGTGGAAATTTTCAGGAAATTCTGAGGCTGTGGTGAGGTGGTGCCGGGCCGTGTCGCCTGCAGACCGCGTTGTTTAGTTTAGTTTAAGTCCGTCAGGTGGTGTGCCGAGCCAAACTTGCGAGCGCTGGTAGATCTGTACACAACCCGATTTTCGAGTATGGTTTGAATTACGATAAAACGTCAACGTTTGATTGGGTATTGATTCGCCAATCACTGTCACGATGAAAGAAACAATGCTCAA